>ONZP01000119.1:0-174275 GCA_900312805.1 Fusarium torulosum
CTGTGACTGCCATCACCAAGGAATACACTACTGTCCTCACCAGCGTTGAGTACTCTACTATCCAGGTTCCTTGCCCTACTGGCAGCACTCCCGGAAACCCCGGCAGCCCTGGAAACCCTGGCAACCCTGGTGAGCCTGAGGTTCCTGCTCCTACTGGCCCTGCTCCTACAGGACCTGCTGTTCCTCCTCCCTCCACCCCCGTTGGCGGCGGTAACCAGACGTGAGTACTATTGAAATGCTTAATTTAATCAAATATACTGACTGATACTGCAGTATCCCTACTCCTCCCCCAGTTACCGCTGGTGCCGCCACCTTCGCCGGTTCTGCGTTCTTCGCTGCCGTCGCTGGTATTGCCGCTTTCATCCTGGTCTAAGATATTCCTTTTTTCGATTGTATCTGTTTGAGCCTGCAGGCTATGGCAAATCATGAACGCTTCTGTATTTAACTGTCTTTTTGCATGTACAGTACTTGACTAGACTTTTAAATACCACCGCCGTCTTGGCATATTACTATGTATATAATTCTAATCCGCAGTCTGGTATTTGCGATTAGAAGATATTGGCTACTGTTAATCTACCTCTAAAATTGTATGTTGCTGTCTTGTGTGATGTGTGTTGATCAGGGCTCTCAGATCTATTATTTCTATGGAAATATGAAACCCTTAAATGAACGATCTTGATGAGGGTTGCACTAGAATCGGTGCCAAGGCCACTTGTCAAGCCACCCTACTGCAAACCCTGGTAAATCTGGGGTGAAGCTCTCTTTAATGTGCATACTCCACCCATCTCATTTCCCAAGCCTGACCTTGCAGCACTGGCGTCGAGTACCCGAATAGGAATACGCAAATTGCCAAATGTCGCTTCTAGGAACTTCTGCTGGCACCATTTCGATGGAGCAGGGTTGTTGCATGGTTGGATGTTCGTGCCCGTAAGTCGTTGTTGGGCGGATGGCATGGATTATGAAGAGGATGAAACAGCTCATTAACCATGGGTTGGCTGGCGTCAATCCTTCAAGTTGGGTTTTGGCGGAATTGAATCAGGGTAAATACCTGGGCCACAGGCGTACGATCCGAGTCTACAGCTGCGCAATAGTCAGAAATGAAACAGAGGGATCGTTATCAATATACCAGGGCTCGGGCTTTTTTAGTCAATGGTATTCTATGGTATGAATGGATACGGTGGATTGGGTAGGTTATTTCATTATCTGCTGGTCTGCAGGACTGTTCTGTATCGAAATTGCTTCAGTCCTTTATAGAGTCGACTTGCTTGAGAGCGTTAAAACCTCCTTTTAAGTACATTAATATTATTCGTTACTGGATTTGTTTGTTAACCTTACTACGTGTTTATCCCATTTGTATTCTAGATGTTATATACTACGGCCACCACTTATATATCACAAGCAACAAAGAGCTTGAAATACGAGCTACCCTATATGAGCTCCCATACTTGGTATTATTTTAAGCTTTGCGGATCTTGAATCATCGCTCAGAGGAGGCCTTTATTGTTCCCTGGTTATTTCCTGTTTCTCTTCCTATTGTCCTGCATCTAAGAATGATAACAGAGTGAATTGGGTACGCTTCTCGATATCAGGAGGGACAAGCTCCACCGGCCCATCACTTAAGACCTGAAAACATCAAAACGGGCTTCGACATATACATTTAGTAAACAGAGCTGTTTTAAGCATTGTGTTTATTCGGGGCATAGAGATATGTGGTCAGGTTGACGCCCACTGCTTCCATGAAAAGTATATGGCTACGCAGTATGTGACTGGCCAGCTTTTTAGAGGTTTACCTTGCGATCAAGATAAAAGCCCACAAGTTATCTACGGCGTTAGCATTGTGTACCTGTTGCCTCAATTTTTGAACAAGACACATCCCCGCATTGGATGTCGACCTATTGGGGTACTTGGAGAAATTTGACGCTATTTCTTTAGGGTGTAAGATACGTACCCATTCTCGTATTCCGGGAGAGAACCCGACATCAGCCTCACATGGTGTTATAATGGACGTCCAAAGCCTAGCAGAGCATTGGGGGTGTAATCTTGATGTTGTTTAAGAAACCGGGCATGATTCAGGAAATACATATTTGAAGATTGTATTGTCCACGTGGTGTTGTAATTGAAGATAAGAAAGAAAGAAAGAAAGAAAGGATGGGAGAAGAAGTTGGCCATAAGATTTGGAGAAAGTTGGAGATGGTGTAAGTTGTAAGTGATGATAGGCGCTAAGATATTGTGTAGACTGAGCGCTGATAAACCTCAGTCTTGAGAGTGGAGTTCTTTGTATAAATCTACCTAGGTAAGTAGGTAGCCTTGTTATCGTGAGAGTGGAGGGTATCTATAGACAGCAAAACACCGTCTACTTCTCGTCATCATTACCATTGGTACCTTCTACTATAAAATAAGGTTGTGGTTGTGGTTGTGGTTGTGGTTGTGGTTGTGGCTGTGGAGTAGGTACCTAAGTAGTTCACGATGTGGAAGATGGGATGTGAGTGTGACCTGCCAGGACGTGACGATTACATTAATGGAGGAAAGGTAAAAGGGCGTTCGAGTTATACTTGGAGACTGCTCGAGTTGGGCCAAATGTTAAAAGGCCACGACTTCCTCCGGGAGAACTTATTCTCTCATCTCTTGATCTTGTTTCCCCCAGATCCTCAAGGTGCTATTTTCTCTTCATCAACCTCACACACTTTTAGGTTCTTTCTATCTTTACCCGCTCATCACCCTCGTTTGCAGCCCTCAACATGTCTACCCCCGAAGATATATCGTTACGGGAAAATGTCAACGTCAGCGTGACCGAGACGCATAACCAGAACCAGAACCGGGACCAGAACCGGGACCAGAACGAGAACAAGTCCCAAGGCAAGGAAAAGGCATCTGACCTTGACCTTGCTCCCTCGCAACCAGGAACTACTGCTGTCACTCATGTTGAGGATCCCGTCTTTGGGCAAGTCTCAGAGAATGGCCCCAACTATCGCAGTGTATGCTCCAATTACTATCATCGTATATCATCTATGTACATGCACTGATAACTGCAGCTTGGCTGGATTGCTACCATCGCCCTCATGATGAAGACCCAGATCGGCCTTGGAATTCTCGGTATTCCCATGACATTCCACGAGCTTGGCATCGTCCCTGGCGTTATGTGTCTCTGCGCGGTCGGTGCCATAACTACTTGGTCTGATTACATGATTGGTGTCTTCAAAAGGAACCATCCCGAGGTGTATACAATCGATGATGCTGGTTTCAAGATGTTTGGCAAGGTTGGCCGTGAGATCTTTGCCATCATCTTCTTGCTCAGTAAGTGAACTGATCTTGTGAACTTTCTGTAAACTACCCTTTAAACTCGTACTAATGTGACAATAGACTGGGTCTTCGTCGCCGGTTCCGCCATGTTGAGCATCTCGATCGGTTTCAACGCTGTGTCAACCCACGCCGCTTGCACCGCTGTTTTTGTGGCCGTTGCCGCCGTCTTGACATTCCTTTGCGCCAGTATTCGAACCCTCAGCAAAGTCAGCTGGCTTGCTTGGATCGGCCTTGTCTGTATCATGACCGCAATCTTCTCCGTCACCATTGCCGTAGGCGTTGAAGACCGTCCCGCTGCTGCACCCAAGGGCCTCGGTAAATGGCAATCTGATTATAGACTCACCAACAACCCTTCTTTCGTTAAGGCCGTTACTGCTATCTCTTGCCATATCTTCGCCTATGCTGGCACTCCCGCCTATTTCTCGATAATTGCAGAGATGCGGGAGCCCAAGCACTACACTCGATCACTCATCTGGGCTCAGAGTCTCATTTCTATTACCTATGTCATTATTGGTTGCATTGTCTACTACTTCTGTGGCTCCTACGTTGCCTCCCCTGCCCTTGGTTCTGCTGGTCTAGTCATGAAGAAGGTCTGCTATGGCTTTGCTCTTCCCGGCCTTATCGTTACTGCCATGATTGTCACCCATGTAAGTCCTCCACAAGACTAGATAAGCACCAACCTCTCGGCCCCCTTTACTGACAGCCAATCCAGATACCCGCAAAGTATATCTTCCTCCGTATACTCCGTGGCTCCGAGCACCTCCACCGAAACAGTCTCGTCCATTGGGGCACTTGGCTTGGTTGCACTGGCGGTGTCACCGTCGTCGCCTACATCATTGCCAGCGCCATCCCCGTATTTGGCTCTCTTGTGTCCTTGATTGGTGCTTCGTTCGGTACCTTTCTTTGCTTCCAACCTTTTGGATGCATGTGGCTTTACGACAACTGGGGCTCTAAAACCCGCAACCTCAAATGGAGTGCCATGGTCGGCTGGAGTGTCTTTGTCATTGCTATTGGTACCTTCTTCATGATTGCTGGTACCTACGGATCCATCGTCGCTATCGTCGAGGCAAGCAAGTCTGAGGCAGGGTCCTCTTGGTCTTGTGCAGACAACTCCAACTCAGTTCCACGCGAAGCATGAGTGATCTCTATTGTCGTTCGTTATAATGAAGGACGAGTGTATGGTTAACAAGATATCCGTTAGGAGTATGGCTATGGGGAGTTCATGCAGGATGAGGTGGTTTTTAGATAGATAATAAATTTCTTTTTCCTTTTGCCAAACACTCGAAGATAGACAAAACGAAAGCTCAACTCTTGAAATCCATGGGTCTGATGACAGTATCAAAGCCCCGAGACAGAGGCGACATCCGTCCGATAATCTGGTTGGCTGGCCACACGAGGTTGGGAATAATTGACATTTATGTAGTTCAAAGTTGTTTGCTATTGTTACCTTGGCGAATTGAGTTTGGGGAGTCAATAGCCAATCATTTGTTTCCCCAGGTTTGACAGCTTGGCGGTACCGATAACTTGGCTCACTCCAGATCTACTAGGGTGGAAAGCCAAGACCTTGGCAAGGAGGGAAACACGGATAAACATCAGATCATGCTTTAACTAGGTTTCTGCTGGGATGATATGGCTGCCCACAATATGCCCACTTCCAGTAAAGATTGTGATATGTTCTTCTATTTCTTATCTACCATCAGATGGACGGAACAGATGCGCCATGTGAAGTTTTATTAAAGCCAAACAGGATCATGAGATGGAAGGTGGCACTTTCATTCACAAGTTAGGCCGAGATATTGGGGCTGGTAAGCCTCTTCAGAGTATTGCCCATATGCCCGGGGACGCCGTGTCCGATCTGTTTACGCGACTTGGAGGGTATTGATAACATGGGCTTGATCCATTCTCATTGTGTCTTCGCTTCATGGGCTTGGTTTGTACCAGAAGCCTAGCGAAACTTGTAGACTGCATGAACGGCTAGTGGTATGCAACTTTAGCACCATGCAAACACTGTATAAGATCTTCATGTTATTCAATTTTGTAGGTTCTCCAAATCAACGTCTATCATCATTGCGCTATCTGACGTCTCTCGGGCAACCATTTGGAGTCTAGGAATTATACCGAAGTGGTGATGATAGAGGGTTGAGATATGAGAGTTATGTGATATCGGGCCGAGTTTTGGTTGTTGCCAATTGAGTTGAGAGTGTAGCATAGGGAACTTTTGTCTTTGTTTTGTATTGACTGCGGATCATTGATGTTGTCGTAAAGAAGACTTATGGCTGAAATGATACGCCAAGACGATGAATTGTTCGGCGATTGGAGGGAACCCGGTAGCCAATCCTCCCAGGCTGGAGTTAATCGCAGAGGAGTTGAAGTGAGCAAAGATATTCGGTACTTAATCTTTTAGGTTTGGAGGTAGCGAAGTCGTGGGTACTTGATATGGTTGGGCTTTTTTGTGTAATTGAGTGTTAGCGGCCCGCAACCTAGAGCTGTGATACAGACTCGTCTTTGGAATAAATGCTCGGAATTGTGATAGCTCTATATCCGGAAAGCTATTGAGCACATAAATATGTGGTAAGAAAGAATTGACTGGGGTATTTGCTTGTTTATCTTGGAAAATACTAGAATAGATTCGTCGACCTCTCCAAATCAATGAGGTGGTAATTAGATGTAGGCGTTGTACAGAATGTATGTACTATGTATGATGGGCAAGTTGAACATATTTCAAAAACTTATGATGCATGTATAGTCATGACAAACGAAAGGATCCGCCTAGATAACGAGAAGTGTAAATGTCGGTAAGATAAGGAAAGTCGGAGGCGGAGACGGAGACGGGAGGCTGTGTTCGCAGTCGGAACGGAGGTTATAATCAAGTCCGGCTCCACTATCAACGGCGGCGCGGAGCGGGCGCTAGCATGCAGACACGGACACGGACACGGACACGGAGTCGGAGTCGGAGTCGGCTCAACAACATTTCATATATAAGAAATAATGCCATTTACGGAACAAACTCATAACCGTATTTTTAAGGTAAGGGAAACCAGGAGCTAGGAGCACACTAATAAATTAGAGCTTCTTACTGCTCCACCAAGCGTCATCACCTTGAACTTAACAATCTGACAACTCAAGCGCTTGGTTCGCATGACAATAGGGTCTGAAAAGGCAGTGCCTTGTAATTTGCGTTCACCCACTGTAATGAGATTGAGCTGACATAGGTAGGGTACGCGTACACGCGTAAGAGAATGAGTGTTTCATTGAGGGAATGGATGGTAAGATAATAGTTTGGTGGATTCTAAGGCGGGTTGAGCTGGCGGTCAGACTGTTACTGCACAAACAGGACACATCAATGTCCACTCAGATCGCAATGTCTACACAAATTGGAGAATACAATGCGCAGCTGATTGTGAAACACGAGTCTTACCTCATATGCCAATGGAAAAAGGCTGAGAAGTGGACTTTACTGGATGGTCGTAAGCCAACAGTCGGGGTAATTGGCATGTTGTCTTACTGCACAATCGAGCAATCAAGCCTAATGGAGACACATTAAAAACTTTCGCAATAAGGCTCTTGACAAAGCTGACGCAGTCCACATACGATATGAAGTCCTAGGTCTAGGATAACAAGCCACAGCCTCCACCGAAGCAAAACAGAACAAACAGACAAGTTAATCACATCGAAAAGATGACCCGAAACGGTCTAGACTAGTTGGGCTGAATGCTTGGGAATGACGCATGCATCAAGGCCCATCCATTTCATTCCATGGGAGAGGTGATGATTGGTTGGGCGGAGCTGATCAGTCTCACCCATCAACTCAACTCATGTCATGTCAAAGTCGGACTCGCATTTCGCATCTTTTCTTAGCGTGACATCCAGGTTGGGCTGTATATGCCGCTAGATTTTATGTACTACACGCCACACACAGGCCACAGGTCAGGAATTGTTATTTGATGGGTTGTTTCAGCTGTCAGCAGAGTAACAAACGTGGTGATATCTCTCTATGTTGAGAATATCTATCTACACTACAGCTAGTCTAATGATCCAATGACCTGACAATACCGAAAGTACCCTTTAGATAGAACAACCCTTATTCAAATCCTCCATGCTTACAACCGTTGGCACAGACAGGGACAGGCAATAATACCGGCAATATCTGTGGCCTGTGATAAAACGTGGATCTACAACTTAGCGTCGCTTTCGCATATGCTGACACCCCCCTCGAGGCCCGACACCGCCCCGTTTTCCAGGCTGATTCCTGCTATTCCAAGTCTGTCACTGGTCGCTAGTTTAACACAATCGGTTATTTGGCCCGCCCGACTTTCGCGTGCTCGCGGCGCTAAAAGAGCGAAAGCGATAGTGGGCTCTCACACACACAGCCCAGTTCTTAGTCTCACTCCTACAGATGAGCCTCTTTTCTTTTTGGAGTAGGCTTGCTCACTCTCAATATCCGAGTCCGACTGTGTTAGTGCCATAGGCAAATATTAGAAAGTGATAATTTTACTGTTCTCTACTGCATTTGCAATGTGTATATCAATCCCCGTCTTCCCCGTCAGCAAGAAGTTTTTCTTATCATCACAACAGCAAACATTCACTCTCATCTCCTTGATCAAAGCTTAACAACAATAATAAGCTTACTTGGATCTTCCAGTCGCTGAATACACATATACATAGATCACCACATCGCAATTAGTAGCTACATCAACCCAACAGCTCAACATGCCTTACAACTACTCCATCAACCCCGAAGATGCCTTTGGCTCTGACTCTCCCTGTAATCTCGACAACTGCCCTATCGACTGGAGTCTTTACGGCTACCGACCTTCTCTGGCCGCCAACATTGTCTTTGTCGTTCTCTTCAGTCTCATCGGCTTCGTGCACGCATATCTTGGTTTCCGATGGAAGAGCTGGGGTTTCATGACTGGTATGCTTCTCGGCTGCATCTCTGAGATTGTCGGCTACGTCGGCCGTATCATGATGTACTACAATCCCTTCTCCTTCAACGCCTTCATGATCCAAATCGGTAAGTCTCCAAACCATTCTTCTTGATTATCATGATCTAACTAATGTCTACAGTCTGTCTTACCGTCGCTCCCGTCTTCTATACCGCTTCCATCTACGTCACTCTCTCCAAGACCATCAACTTCCTCGATCCTACGCTCTCTCGCTTCAAGCCCAGTCTTTTCTACTGGATCTTCATCCCCTTCGACATCGTCTGCCTCATTCTCCAAGCTGCCGGAGGTGCCATGTCCACCAGCTCCGATAGCAGCGTTGGTGTCGATGTCTCCATGGCCGGTCTTGTCCTCCAAGTCGTTGTCCTCGTTGTCTTCATCGCCGTCTTCTCCGACTACATGATCCGATACTGGCGATCCGGGCGGGCCGAAGCCTTTGGCTGGCGCATGGTTGCTTTCTTCGCTGGTCTCTCAACTGCCATCATCCTCGTCCTCACTCGATGCATCTACCGTGTCGCTGAGCTCCGAGAAGGTTACGATGGCGATCTGATCAAGCACGAGATCCCCTTCATCATTCTCGAGGGTGTTGTCATCGTCCTCGCTGCTGTCGCTCTTTGCTTTGGTCACCCCGGTCTCGTCTTCAACAAGACTGAGGTTACCAACTCTGTCTCACAGACTGAGAAGGGGGTTACTTCCAGTTCCGCCAGTAATAACTAAGCAACAATTTGCTAGATGCCCTTATGAGAGATGGTTTGTTCCTTTTGTGCTGAGCGAAGAGCGAAATATAATGGTTGAGTTTGTTTTTGATTTGGGTTTGGGTTTGCTTTTACCTGCGCTTGGGACAGATAGAATTTGATACCTTACGACTCTGGCGTTGCAGATGCAAGCCATGAAGCTCTGGATGAACGGTTGGATGGTTAGAAATGAATTGGATAGACGGATCACAGGCCAAATGTTTAGACGATGAAAAATACACTACCCAGAATTTTATCATACTGCTCGAATATCATTTCCCATTCCGTATTCTTTCAACAACCCGTTTCATTACCCTTCCGAATTTGTGTATGGGGAACAGTTAACTCGTTGGCTTAGACGGGATGGCTTAGACCGATGAACGGCTCATGGGTATCCTGAGTTTGTCTTACACGTAATAACTTGACCTTGGAGCTGGCCCAACGCACTCAAAGTGTTAATTAGACCTTGAAGAAGTCCACTTGTCCTATAGTCAATAAGTTGCTCTGCAGGATATTGTTAATTATTATTATACTTGTATTGATAAACTGACGTATTTCCTCATTAGGAAGCACAAGCTCCGATAAGATAAGCCCCGCTCAGGCAAGACCAGCACGGCAGCGGGCAGGTCACGACGTTGGATGCAGCTTCCCGCAGCGACTGACCAACCACATGACTTGCTTTCTATAAACGACGTCTACGGCCTCGAATTAATTTGAAGCTCCCACCGCTTTCCTCTACCTTCAATCATCTCCCCGCCAGATGCACGCTTTGCTTCGCTGTCCTTCACGTCGTATATCACATCTCAGAACCGCAATTGTAACTACCCCGCGTCTATTCGCAACACCATTCTCGACTTCGTCGCCCATCATGGCACCTCCTCAAGAAGCTCTCGACTTTGTTGACTTCGTCAATGAGTCACCAACTCGTTCGTTGTCTAATTAACCACGTATACCACTATTCTGCTAACATATCCAAGCCTACCACGCCGTCCGATCTGCCTCTGCTCGCTTCGAAAAAGCCGGTTTCAAGCTCATCCGTGAGCGCGACTCGTGGGCTTCGACCCTCCGCCCTGGCGGCAAATACTACCTTACCCGAAATGCCTCGACCATCGTAGCTTTCACCATCGGCAGCAAGTGGCGTCCTGGTAACCCTGTTGCCATTGTTGGCGCTCATACCGATTCTCCCTGCCTTCGACTCAAGCCTGTTTCCAAGAAGACCAATGTTGGCTTCCTTCAGATTGGCGTTGAGACATACGGTGGTGGTATCTGGACCTCTTGGTTCGATCGCGACTTGAGTATTGCAGGTCGTGTTCTGGTTAAGGACGGCGATAACTTCGTTCAGAAACTTGTCAAGGTTGACAAGCCTTTGGTCAGAATTCCAACCCTGGCTATCCACCTCCACCGACAGACCAACTTCGATCCCAACAAGGAGACTGAGCTTTTTCCTATTGCAGGACTTGTCGCAGCTGAGCTGAATAAGGATGTCAAGAAGGAGAAGGCTGAAGAGGAGAAGGGCGATGGCGAAGAAGATGAGGAGTTCAGGCCCCTGAAGGTTATTACCGAACGACATCACCCTCAGGTCCTTGATGTCATTGCATCTGAGGCAGGTGTCGAGGTTTCCGCGATCGTGGACTTTGAACTCATTCTTTATGATACACAAAAGTCATGCATTGGTGGCCTTAGTGACGAATTCATTTTCTCCCCACGTCTCGACAACCTCGGCATGACGTACTGCTCAGTAGAGGGACTTATTGAGTCCGTTAAGGACGAGACTTCACTCGAACACGATAGCACTATCCGATTGACTGTCTGTTTCGATCACGAAGAAATTGGCTCAACCTCGGCCCAGGGCGCCAACTCTAACCTGTTGCCCTCTGTTCTCCGTCGTCTCTCGGTCCTCCCCGGAAACCGGGATGCTTCTAGCGAAGGTAGCTATGAGGCCGTCCACCATGAGGGTGAGGAGGCCACAGCATATGAACAGACTCTATCGCGATCGTTCCTTGTGTCTGCCGACATGGCCCACTCTGTGCACCCCAACTACGCTGGCAAATACGAGTCCTCGCATCAGCCAGCTATGAACGGCGGTACCGTCATCAAGGTCAATGCTAACCAACGATATGCTACCAATTCTCCTGGAATTGTCCTCATACAAGAATGCGCTCGAACAGCTGGTGTTCCCCTCCAGCTCTTCGTTGTCCGCAACGACTCCCCTTGCGGTAGCACCATCGGACCTGGTCTCGCCGCTGCCCTGGGTATGCGAACTCTTGACCTCGGCAACCCGCAGCTCAGCATGCACAGCATTCGTGAGACAGGCGGTACTGCGGATGTCGCCTATGGCATCCGCTTGTTCAAGGGATTCTTTGAGAACTATGGGTCACTGGAGCCCAAGATTCTCATAGATTAAGCTTTAGGAGTGGAGCTATGATGACGACGTATGATATAGTGGTTGCAGTTGAGCGAGTATAAGTAAGGACCCGGATGAAATACAACGTCAACGAGTTGAATAGTCTTAAATATGTTTCTTGAACAAATAAAATTATCATTGCAGTCGATTTATCATCGAAAGTGAATCTATTTACGTGTGCATGAAACACATGCCTAGACATCACAAACCTAAAGTCCATTGATGTCTTTATAAACCCCCATAAACGCCTTGGGATATATCTCTGGTTATTTGTGACCACATTTGAACACTGCCATGCCTCACTGCCGCCCATGATCGTTAAAAGAAAGCAATGCTTTCGAGCAAAAGCCCCCCATTGCTTATGACCCTTGCTTCGTCCATACGCTTCACCCATAAAGTATGAATGCCATTAAGAACTCCTCAACACCATCCCCACTGCCGTTCCCATCATATCCTTTTTTTCAGTCGTTCCTTTATGTTCTCATCAACTTTGTCCCTCGTCTTCCTCCTCCATAATCTCTGTCTGCTGTGAATCTATCGAATCTCTTCGGCTTTTTGTCTCGGGCTCTTCGATGGACGCGCTGGGGGACTCGGGGCTCTGTACGCGGACGACGCGTGGTGAGTCGCGGGGTAGTGGTCGTTGCTGAAGTTCGGAGAGGGGCACAGTTATCTGGCCGGTGCGGACCTTGTAGTTTGCGAGTGATAGCCGGAGACGGAGGGTTTCTGCTCTCTGGGATGGATGTTAGTATCTTTACTATAAGAAAAAGAGAAGATGGGCATCACAACGTACTTGTCTTATTTGCTGGCGTGTTAGTGGTGTGGGTTGTTGCGTAGGTTGTGTCGTAGTGGGTGCTGCGGTAGCTGTATCATGATCGCTTGTGGTGGTAGCCCATGAGGCGTCGTTGGTAGACGTGTCGAAGACAGAGCTCACGTCTGGACTAGCACTTCTCTCAGACGCGTCCTAGACAGCCATCGTCAGTCATGAGTTCCTTTGGTTTTATGATAGTCTGCCAAGTAATGAAACATACCTCATCACGTCCCAGACACGCCCTCTTCCCCGCGGGCGCGCTACCCTCTATGTCGAGCAACCTCTTCCTCCCCTCAATAGCCATCTTGACAGGACTATGGCCGAGTGCAGGCTTGAACAGGTTCTTAGGTGTACCAAGCGCGTTGGCATCCAATGGAGCGAGCGCGCGTCGCTTTGTAGGTGGTGATGTGGATGATGATGTCGTCGAAGGCTCCATTGCAGGAAAAGGTATATAAGTCTCCCCGCCCGGTATTTATATAAGCAAGCGAGCAAACGCAAAAAGATGCCTTATGTAAATATAAGCTAAAGAGGTATAAGAAAGAAGAAAGAAGAAAGAAAAAAGGTTTATAGAGCCGGTTGCGCGTGTTTGTTGGCGGCGTGTTTGGAAGCGTGTTAGTGGGAACAAATGTTCGGGCTGTGAAAGTAAAGTGGTGGTTTTGTTAACGGACGCGGGCGATAAGATAAGGTGGGGATGGGGCATGGCTAATGACTTATGGCGTTTTTGGGCGTTCTTGAAGAAAAGGTTTCTTGGGTTTTGAATGGCCGTTGTTCCTAGTCAGCAAAACACGACAACAATGAATGAATGATACTACTTAATATCGCCCTGAAAAGGCCAATCGTTACGTGTCAATCAACCCATTTTCCTCTATATCTAGATTCTATCAATGTGGTTCAGGGCCTCTACTTCTATCACCACCACCAGTGTTTCCCATTCCCATACTAACCCCAGCAGGATATCAATTCCTCTAAATGACAACGCCAGGACCCTCATTAACACGACTCTCACCTGTCACGTCTACAACCCTAACCCAGCCTCGCCCTTGCGACACGGTCGCGCTTTAGATCCCTGTCTCGATCCCAGCCAACCTCTCTTGTATTGACTTATTTCCCCTTCTGGTCTAGCTGTGCTTACATAAGGCATATTCTATCAACAACTACATGTCCGTGTCAGAAGATCTTCAGCCTAACCGCAGACAGATTAGTGTATGTGCTCCCGGAGAGGCGCGTGCCTTGTGGGGCGGGATTGTCGTCCCGGCCCGGATGCAGGCACGGGAAGGCCGGACTTTAAGTTGATTCTTTACGGGCAGACCGGGCCAGTCTCAATGTCACCATCATCATAACACAGGAACAGTCGCCAAAGATAGCAAAACGCTGGGTATCATTTGCTTGAGCCCATACCAATGGATCTCAAAAGCCTCCTAGCCACAAATCCGACATTGCGAAACGAAGCATCTGATAGCTTCAACTATTGTACTAAAACCGGACACGAAAACCGTCATCAAACAAACATAATGCATATAAACGTTGTCTCCTACCAATGAAACTCCTGTGTACCTCCCGCTACCTCCAGCTGCAACCTGTTGTCCCTGGTCCAGAACAAAAGTCTGCCATGGTGTTTTCAGCCCCCGTTCACCTTTTACTGCCTATCGCCTGGCATCCACACCCCATGGCTGTTGTCCAAAAGAAAAATGATGCAAGTAACCAATACACTCTCAAAGGTGGTAGCAGAACAAAAACAAGTAGTAGTGTTTGGGTATATATCCCGGGCCGTGAAGTATATCGCGATTACCAGCCCGGCTATCGTCTCAAGTTAAGCCGTGGGTAGCTTGCCTCTTGTACATTGCCGTTCAACGGCTTCCAAGTTTATGAGGTAGCCATGTGGTAATATTGGCTAGTGTCGAAGTGGAAAGGTTTCGAGAAATCCATCTTGACGTCGCTCCAGTCCGGTTCTTGCAGTGATGACTGTTCGAATAGCAACGAAGGATCCATGCTTGTCATCTCGTTGCCAGGACCGCCGCTTCCGTCCAAATTAGTCGTCATGTTGAGCAACAAGTCGGTGTCAACGTTATACCAGTCCAAGTTTATGTCGAGGGATGCGCCTTCTGGGATGTCACTGTTGGGCTCGCTGCTGCCAGTGTCCTTGGCAGATTCAGGTGTATCCCTAGGCGTCAGGTAGCTGAGAGCGTTGTAGTCTTGGTATGGGTTGTCGTAAAACCCGTACCTGCCTTCAATTCCAAGATTATTCACCAACATCTCAGTGTCGATCGTGGCGTTGGCCCAAGGATCAATGACAGTGGTGTCAGTAACCTTGGCATCTGCCAACCTAGGGGTGGTGCCAGCCTTGATACCAGTCTTGCTATCTTGAGGCTTGCCCATACTACTGGCCGATCGCTTCATGCCGCCATCAATAGACGCGGGAGTGGCTGCCATCGTGACAGGTGTCTGCCCCTGCTTAGAATTGGTCAAGCTCATCGGGGCCGCCTCAGCACCTTGATCCCTTCTAGCAGAGCCATCAGGCTCAAGTCCTAAAGCCAGGGCCAAGTTTTCTTGAACGAATTTCAAAGGATCCTCCCGTGGCTTCGTGTGCTCTTCATGAATGTGCTGCTGAAGAGCTTGTTCGGTGCTGTAGCCAGTAGTCGAGAACTCGCATTCGGGTTCCTTGCAGAGAAGAACCGGCTTGGAGGGCACTTGAGACTCGGACGTCCTTCGGAGGTCGGGAGATGCCTTCTTGCTGATTTGTGGCGACGGGGTAGCGCCCTGTGGCGTCTGTTCAGTGGGCTTCTGCTTCTTTCGGGATGGTGGCAGTTGCAGGGTGATATCCATGGTTTTGAACTGGAAGGGTGGCTGAGAGGTCGTTGGAGCAGGTGGGGCCTTAGATCCCTTGTTACCTTCTTTAGGAGTCGTGGCTTGAGCTATAGAGCTCCTGCGGAGGTTTTCGGCTTCTACAGGGGCTGTCTGTCCTCCTTGTACTTGAGTTGGTTGTTGTTGATTTTGAGGCGGTTGGTGTTGCAGTTGGATAGGGTTTCCACTTTGAACGTGAGGCGTAGGCTGCTTAGCCATGGTCTTATTTCTAGCAGCGTACATGCTAGCAGCCAGATCCTTAGCCATGCTCTCAAGCATAGCTCGTGCTTGGTCAATTTCCGATGACCGAATTGAGAATTTCTTTTTGAGCACGCTCATCCTTTCGCCATCAGAAAACTGCTTCAGAATCCTCCATCGCTAAGCAAAGTTAGTATATGAAGTTACGATATCTGGATATAAAACTTACCGTTCGGAAGAACAGCTTTGCGCGTTTGTCATCATGTGTAAGACCGTACCACTTGCTCAAGCCGCGACCGATCTTGCTCATATCTACAACAATTCTTTGTAACTTGGACGCCGTTTCGCCGTGCTCTTGTTGTGACATAGGTATTTCGGGCATGTTCTCTAGCATCGATTGCCTTTGCTCCTCCTGTCCAAGAGCTTTGAGGCGTGCCATGATCTCGTTCTGAGTGTGAGGCTGCATCTGACCTGCTTGAGACTGCGTCTGCCCTGCCTGGGGTTGCATTTGGCTTGCCTTATTCATCTGAGCCTTAATCATCTGCTCATATTTGGCTCGTTGTTCCGGTGAGAGCGTTGCGATTTGCTGGGGATTCAGTGGTCCTCGAAGTTGCTGTGGCTGAGCTTGTTGCGTTGCATTCGTCGCGGGTGCTGGCTTGGCAGCTTCGGGCACGTCAATGTTATCGTCGCTGCTGGGGCGCTTAAGGTTCTTTGGGGCGGCCGCCGGCGACGGGTTAGTTGGCTGAGCTCGGTTGTTCGTGGGCTGCGGTCGAGCACGCGTCTGCTCCGGAGTAACATTCGGTTGCTTTTGGCCCGGCTGTTGAGAAGTAGCATTCTGTCCCATATTATTTTGCATTGACACATTCTGTGTCTGAGGGGTGTGATTTGGCTGGGGCGGTTGTTGAAGTTGCATCGAGTTGTGAGATACAGCCATTCCTTGACCTGGATTACGAGCATGTGCTTGCGCCTGTGCCTGTGCGTGAGCTTGAGCCTGGTTTTGAGCCTGGACGTGTTGCTCGGTACGCACCTGCTGAGCTTGTAGCCAACTCTGCTTCTTCATTTGGATAATCATATTGCGCAACGTCTCATCCGGCATCTGAGCCAGGTTAGGTCGTGAAGCCCTGACTTGCGCCATCTCTTGAGGAGATGCTTGGAGGAGATGGGGTGGGAAATTAGAGATCTGTGGCCGTGCTGCCTGCATGGGACTAGGTCCAGGTCCATTCGTCGCTTGCATACCATGGTTGGCATTATTTTGGCCAGGCTGTTGCGGCAGCTGGGCTTGCTGTTGAGGTGACAGTTGCTGTCCTTGCTGCGGTCCCTGTGGTTGTTGCGGTTGTTGGGGCATCATGCTAGCGCGTCGCTGAACGATGAGTTGGAACTGCTTTTGCTGAATCGCGGACAGTTGAGCCCGCAATTGCCCTGGAATATTGTTCTGCAGAAGCCACCCCTTGAGGTGACCCCATTTCTTAATGTCCGGAGGCAGTTGATTTTGGAGCTGGTTGAGAACTTGAGGTGGCAGGTCCATCGAGTCCATCATGGCCATCTGCTGGTTAGGAGGAATGCGAGGCATTTGCATCTGCTGGGGATTTCCATTCATAGGCACACCATTCTGCGATTGTTGCATACCGACCGGCATTTGTCCACCCATGTTTGCATTCATCTGGCCCATCTGGCTGGGGGGTCGGTTAGGCATTTGTCCTGGAGTGACCTGTCCACCATTCAAGCCCATCTGCTCCTGACGCTTAGTCTGCCATCGTTGCATCACCTCATTCAGCTTATCTGGAGTCAGACCGCTTACTATTGCCCGTTGCTCTTGTGGTAAGCTGGCCAGCATATTCTGGAAGGTCTGGTTGTTGGGTCGCTGTGCTCCCTGATTGAACCGTTGATCTCCAAATTGCACGCCGCCCTGGCCTGGTGCCTGGTTCATGATAGTGGCGGGTCGGGAAACAGGTGTGTTGAGGGTGTTCATGGCAGGGCTTTGAGAAGGCTGCATGTTTCCTCCTCCCATGCCTCCTTGGTTCTGCATCTGCTTCATCTGCTGCTGGGCCTGGAGTTGTGCTTGGGACTGTTGAGCAGCCTGGTTCATCTTCATCTGCTGGAGATTCATGTTCTGCTGTGGCTGTTGCTGTTGAGGTGGTCGGGGGGCTTGGTTAGGACCTTGTTGTGAGGGGTTCTGGCCCATCGGCTGTGGCGTAGGATTTCGGTTCTGAGCTGTGGCAGGCACAACCATCTGACCGGCTTTCTGGGCCATCAAACCGTTCAACTGTTGATCTTTGATGCTATCCATGTTGGGTGGGAAATAGGCAGGGTCGTTGCCGCCTTGGGCACCATTCATCATGCCATGTTGCTGCTGCTGTCCTTGCTGTTGGAGCTGAGATTGCTGCTGGCGAAGAGATTGTTGGCTTGCCTGCTGCTGCATCATAGGAGCCTGGTTGTTGTTGGCTACCTGAGGCATGCCCCCCTGCTGTTGTTGCTGCTGCTGTTGCTGTTGTATTCTCGTCATGTTCGCTCTCAGAACTCCAAAGGCCTGATTTTGGTAGAACCACATCAGGGGGTCTTTACCCTGGGCTTGTAGCTCGGCCATTTGAGCTGGTGGCACCCGTTGTGCAAGTTGCATGCGGGTGCTCTGCTTTTGCTGTTCCGATGCGGTGCTGTACATTTTAGTCGCAAGCTCTGCAACCTTGACCCTATCCTGCGGAGAAAGTCGGGCCATCTCTTGGGAAGGCGGACCGCCTTGTGGTCTGTTTTGTCCTCCGGGCATACCTACCATTTGCTGTCCCGGACCCATACCGCGGCCAGCTTGGTTTGGCATGCCCATATTCATCCCCGCACCCGCTGGCGATTGTTGCTGCCCCTGGCCCATTTGACCACCTTGCATCGGGTGTTGCATGGCTTGAAAGCCTTGTTGAGCACCTTGGCCCATACCACGTCCCATTTGCATGTTCATCATCGCTTGTGCTTGGGCTTGAGCTTGTGCCTGCGCGCTGGCGTTGATGCTGTTCTGAATATTGGATTCGTTGGCCTGTCGTCGCTTGAAAAAATCCATGATCTTATTACCCATCTCTTGGTCATAAGCCTCCTGAAATAATGGTCAGTAAGATATTCCTAGTCGAAAAGAAAATAAAGTTCACGATTGTACCTTTGTTGCCGATTTATGGAAAGCCTCGCGCTCAAAGTTGCATCCCCATTCGGCACCCTTCATGAAGTCGCTTCCATTCATAGCCAGAGAGATGTTCGTGATACTACGGTGGTCAGTAAGATTCGAAACGGACGTAGGTTATTGATTCATGAAGAAACTCACAGGTTCATGGTCTTTCCCATCCGGTCAGAGATAGCTACGTTAGATTGCCAACATATTCCCGTAAATGGTTGTGTGTGCTGTACTAGGTTCTGGTAAACAATCTGCTGTAGCTGAGTAGGGGTCGGCTTTCGCATCGGCTGTTGCATCATCTGGCCGGCCCCAGGCATGTGCTGCATGTTGGCCGCCATGGCCGCTGTGAGATTGACGGGACAAGATCCAGTCTCGCAAGCAACAATTATTTCTCCAACAGTTTAAGTTTGTAGTTGTGAGGGGATGATGAGCCAAAGTCGGGTAGTGATAGTAAAAGGGTTAGGTTAACCAGAGTGCTTCGGAATGTGAAGTAGACGGCAGTGGAAAACGTCCCGGCGGGTGGAGTTCGTTGGCAGAACGGTTATTGACAAACGAGGCTGAAGTGCGTCAAAGTTGCCTATAAAAACGCAAGGCGGTCCATAAAATAAGGCAGTCGTTTGTGCAACGGTGGGATGTTGAGAATGACAACAAAGGCAATCTGCGCGTTTCGAAATATGCTCGGAACGCTGGTCGTTGTCGAAGAGAGCCGCGTCCTAACGAAAGAGTCGAACTTTGTGACGTCGCGAGTGAAGTTGCGGCGAAATTACGGCCGTGTTGTATTAATAGTAGCAACTTTTGTCGGTAGCACGAGAAGTGGTAGTGAAAGGTAGGCGTGATTCAGTCGGTCTGGATCGTCGAGACTGGCGAGTATTGAAATTCGGTAGGCGGCAGTGCGGATTGACTCGCGGTCGTCGAGATGGCGACGGTGGTGACCGACTAGGCATAGAATGCAAAGTAACGAAACAGAAGCAGTAAAATAAGAAATCGCTAAGATGTCGGTCGTTGTCAAACAAACTCTTGCCGGCGCTATGGGAGAGGTGAAAGAGAGAAGAGAAGAGTCGGTGGTCGACCCAGGGCGGTGTTGGTCAAACGCTTTGGTGTTGTTTTGGTGAAAAGGTCGCAAGCGCCTTGGGTTGGGGGTTCCAAGGTGGTAATGGGTAATGTGTGCAGGTGGTGTCCAGTGGAATTCTGGCGGCGCCGGGAACCACCCTTACCCTGGTCACTGGCCAAGGCAAGCTATTCGATGTACCTGATACTTTTACACCCTCCCCCATCCACCTTTGGCAATCTGCTGTAATAGGCCGGCAGAGCTAAGGTGGGCGCCGACTTTGTTGGAGGCACAAGGGTCAGGGCGACTGCCGAGTTGGAGCAATTCCTGAATTCGTCTTTTTTCCCTTTGGTTTTTTTGGTGGAGAGAGAGAGGAAGAAGAGCGAGAATGACGATGGTAGGATCTTGATCTCGATCTCAGCGATGGTGATTGAGATTGCGATAGTGTACGCTACGATAAGGGCAGTCAGTGTATCGCAGGTGTACGGTTGTAAGGCTGGGACGGGCTGGGACGGGCTGAGACTGGGGAAAAGTCAGCAGCCGTATGATGATAAAGAGGAGGGAATATCACTGAGTGATCTAATATCGATCAAAAAATACGCAGTGACACTTGGGTTTCCAAGGGACCGCTCATGTGCCGTACCCTCAACACTTAACCTAACAACTAACATCTAACATCTAACGGACGGTACTGCACAATAAGAGGCAAATCCAGATCCAGGCACGAGTAGAAATGATACGTACCCAGTCTAACCAGTGCCAACTGCCAAACTCTAACTAACACCCAAACCCTGGACTGTCACAGGCTTCAACGTAGATCCCCATCGACCACTCAAGGAATGTTTCAACCAGTACCTTTCCCAACTCTCCCGTCCTCTTCCTCCCACCTCCCGCCTCCCAGATACGGAACAATTCAATCTAGAGAGGAAATGTTCACCATCTCGACGCACACAAATGTCCTTGGAACTTCCAAGGTCCGTGGTGGATAAGGCAGAGTCGCACTAGAGCCAAGAAGAGACGACGGGGCATGGACAAGCGTCGGCAGGGCGCCTGGTCCTGAGTCTAGAGGCAGGCTAACCCTGAGTTGGACTGGCCCGTCTGTCGTCTGTCTTGTAGAACCCTGGGTCTTTTGGAGGAAATCTCACAAAGCGCAGCGCAGCAGCAGCACAGCCTTGAATGAGATGGCCTCGTCAACCTGGTAGTCTGGGTACGTAACCATACCGCTATATTGAATTGATATGCGCGACCCATGTCCATCTGCCGCTTCTTCATGTAGTTATTCGTTATGTGCTCAGCTTACAAGACCATGCCTGTTCCCCTCTTCAACGTCTAACCATTCACTGCTGTTTCATACATAATGTTCAGCCCAGTGTGGCACGTAGGTTTTTGTGGCGACCCCCTCCTCTTTCTACTCTTACTCCATATCTAAGTTGAGGCGGCTGCTGGGTATCTATCCGTCATTGGACGGCCGCTAGAATTAATTCAGTAAAAGCATGGGTAACTACTCGTTCATTTCTCCGTCGTTTTCTCTGAATCAACTATGTGATGTGGTGTCTCCAATTGCGTCTGGGAATAGCGACAGTTGAAACAAGAGGCACCGAACGTTGAAGTACCAATCCTTGATTTCACGGTGCACGGTCTGTCAGGAAGTAAAAATAAACAGAGCTTTCAGGGTGATCTGCCAGAGGCTAAAAAACAAAACAATCCAAAAGGTCAGCCCAGCTTTCATTGCCCAGAGCGCACCCAAGTTTCATCTCATTTCACAAACTTTGTCTCAACATTGCTCTGCTGCTACTCCGTACGGCGGGCGGATCTACCTTATATTGCCAAACCTGGTGTTGTATACCTGGCGTCCAGGATGTAGCGCACATCAGTGGGGTAAGGTTTGGTCTGTCAGTCAACGAGATCAGAGGCGTTTGTCAAAACCTCAAACCAAGGGAGTCCGAAAAAGGGTCGAGAGGGAAAATCTGCGACGAAGCATTGGAGACAAAGGTGACACGCTTACACGACAAAGAGTACAATCGAAGAGTCGACGACCTCCATTCATTGGTCCGAGTCAAACCCCCCATTTAATCGAGTCGGGGAAGAAAGAGAGAGAGAGAGAGCAAGAGAGTACTGCAAGAGGAGCAAAAGCAGTCGAGGGAGGTCCTGGTCGTTTGAAAGCCCCCTTCATCCCTGTTCCCCTAGTCTAGTTGGGGAACAGAGAGGGCGCCAGGTACAGTACCAGGTACTTTGCGAGTGCCAGCACCTCATGGTCAAGGGCTTCTATTTGGTCTTCCATGAAAGCAAAAACTGGCCTAATGCATCTACACATTGCCATGCCTTGCGTTGCGCGAGCCGTATGTACATTGGCAATTCAGATTTCAAACGACTCAGGCCTTTTCACACCAACAATGGACAATCAGTCAATCAACATGCACTTTCAACAGGCTGCAACGTGAATGTCTGAGTGCATATGAAAGTGCAAGGTAAAGACGGCCCACCCGATGCATGTGTGCAAGAGTTAGTTGGGGGACCTGGCGTTTGATGGATGGTGGTAGCGGGTGGGCTGTCACTTTCAGTGAATGGCTTTGGCTCATGGATCACCCGTCACCGTAGAAAGACATGGTATGACTTTTTTTTGATCAAGTTGGACAGGCACTGTTTTGGAAGAGATGTTGGGTTGAGAAAAAAGGAGATTTAGAATGGCTGAGAGTGATTGAGTACTCCGTATAATTCAAAATATGCTCTTTCTTTTACCGCAGTGGACATACACAGCAGTCAACGACGGGGGGGTGAATCAAAAACAGGGGACCCGTCTTGTCGAGTGTCAAGGGATCTCAGAGTCCAACTCCACCTCATCGACGACCTCGACGACACACCGTCAAAAGACGTGTTCCAATTCGAAACACGAGCCTCAAAGATCTAAACCCCCTTTATCTGTATCTATGTTGCCACAATGTCTTCACCGTTATGAGTGAATGTCTATCAAAGAAATATAGCTAATTTGTACTGCACCTGTATCGTATGTAGCATCTTTGGCTATGGTTCTTTGGAAAGAGGTTGTTGGATGCGGAGATGCCACGAGGCCCGGGATGTCATCGTCACACACACACACACACACACACACACACACACACACACACATACACACACACACTCACTCACTCACTCACTCATACCGGGCACTGACTGAGCATCAGCAAGTACCGTACATACATGATTGCGTTTATCCTCTTATTGTTATAAGATTGCTACTCCTTGGATAAAACTCTCTTGCCGAGAAGATCGCCACATACTCAATCCTAAACTTTGTAAAGTTAATTCAACTCTCGAAATGAGAACCTCAATCATCATCTTCTCTTCCCTTTCCTTTTTCCCTTACCTTGCCGCCCTTTGGTCGCCTCACCAGGGAACAGTTAGTCCTCCTTATCCCTGACCCCTGCACATATCCATCTGGGAGGACCCCGTCCGCTCACACCTTTTTTCAAGGCGCGCTCAGGTAAAAAGACAGTATTTTATCTTGGATATACCATGCCATGGACGGCGGCCACGAGCACTAACCGTCCGCGCGCGTGATTGACTAAGTGAATGTAGCTTTTTTCCTCGAGTGATCGATCCTCTTTTTTTTTCTTTTTTTTTGAATCGGCGATCTATTTCGATCGCTCTTTAGTTCTAGACTATTACTGACCACAGACCTGTCAGTTCAGTTTGACGTGAGTAGGTAGGTGCAAAGCTTTGTAAGGTCGGAGAGGATTATCACTGTTACTGGCCCTGCAGGCCTGGAGAGAAACAAAAAAATGAATGCCCTCTACGCCCTGGTTGCTTTGTCTGAGGTGGGAGGGTCCCCTGGTCAAGCTGCCCCAATGCCGTCACCAGCTGGGCTTAGTGTCACTGCTGCCACCGCATTAGCTCCAGGTCGATTGGCCAGATGAGGAAAACCAAGTCCTCTCTGTCTCTCTCCCATCTTCAGTCTCCAGTCTTTTTCTGCTTCCATGACTGCTGTCGCGGTTATCGCACATGTCTTGTGCTCTGTAATTATTTATTATATGCCTCAACAATGATGGTCTGGTATCAACAATGCTCTGCCAGTGTTATAAAAATGAAGTTCACACACATACAAGGGCTGTCATCGTTGCAATCGCCTGCACTACACCACGAGCAGTTGGGTATATCAGCCCTGCCCAACTCAGCAATGAATATCCGTCAACTCCAACCATGAGAGTCCATATTGTGGACCTCTGATCTCATCTCATCAACATCAACCACACTTCTCCTCAGTTTTCTTTCCTCCTCCTTCGACGGTCATTGTCAAAAGACGTCGGATCAAGTCGAAATCTTGAAATTCTTCACACAATAATGCCGTCCAATTCATTTAGTGTCTTGTGCTGTTGCTGACCATTGTAGTGTTGTGTTCTGAAATTGCCCGCCAAAAAGTTGAGCCCGGACCCTGGCAGCTGGGCTCCTGGGCCTTCTGGAGACTGACCCAGACCGACGGGACTGGAATTGGGATTCGCGATCGTCCCGCTTACGATCCAACCGTTGGTGGCGTATCTCCGTCTGTTCCCCGTCTATCTCCAGCCAAGATATCGAGATGGGACTGCAGTGGTTTTCTTGCAGTAGTTGAATTTAACGATACACCGTTCATTTCCTCGAAAGCTATGATCTAATTAGCAAAAATACATATGAATATTACTTGATGTCTTTACTTTTTTTTATTACTTTTGTTTATTTTCTCTTTGTTTGTTCTTTTATTTTCGTCTTCCTCAAAAGTACTACTGTCCACTGCAGCTTAGCGCAAATGAATCGGACGAACCATCTCAATCAAAATCAGGATCCTGCACCTCCGAGACACGCATTCAATGATTCATATCAACGTTTCTGTATCTTCACCAAACAAGAGCCACAGATAACCTACTGTCTGTGTTTGCGAGTATTTTATAGATAGCACGAGAAGGATGATGCAAGATACCGGCACTAAAGAAAGTGAATCTCATCTACCCTGCATTACCTCGAAATGCCCAAAAGACATCGATAAGAATCCTGCCAAACTAATTAGATGGTCATATTATGCTTGACCTTTCCCTTCCGTTCGAGCACGCAACGTGCAATTGCCTTTTAGTGCTTTTGCACTTTTGATGACTCTTACTACTCAACCACATCATCATCATAGACAGTCTTCGCTCAATTCATCCCTCCTCCTTGCATCGATCTGTATTTCTGGGACAGGGGGCGAGGTGCTGCAATAACCAATAACCACTAATAGTCTGAGGAACCAAGATGTTTCCCTTCACACTTGCTAAGCGTGACTCGCATGGCCCTCACAAGTGCCGTCGATCAACACCCCCAGCTTTGATACGCTTAACCAGTATGAGACTCCTTGTATCCCGAGTCTTGACCCTTGAACACAATAAACGGTCAATGTAGAGTAAATATTTATTCCCTCGTTACTCAATATGACTGTCAGCTCTTGCGTCACAGTTTCAGCAACACAACCAAGCCTTGGTTTTTCCTACAGTAGTAGGCTCCCTCCCTCTCTTTTCTTCTCCTTCTTCTTCTTCTTCTTCTTCTTCTTCTTCTTTGCTTATTCCGTGTCTTTCACGTTCACGCGCCCAGGCGACGATCCGCTTAGCTCCCGCTCACTGGACATCCCGCAAAGTGTAAGTCGTAAAGTGTGGTTGGTCAGATTTGACGACCCCACCATAACCCCCCAAAAATGAACCCCAACCAACTTGCCAACCCAGCCCCTAACCAGATGGGCAGATCCATTCGCATCTCGCCCTAACTAAGGATGAAAGTCAGTTTGGAGTGTCTGCGTGCTTTGCTTTAAGACGAAAAGCTTCACTTTTATGGTTGTGAGATATAACACATGATGCTCAATCAAAAAGGAGAAAGATACCGACAAATGCCCTCCATGTATTGTATTGTATTGATTACTTCATGTCCAAGTTCATGTCCAAGAAGAACTGCTTGTACCATCAAGTTTTAAGCCGCTGCCTGGCTTGCGTATGTCTCACTCACTGCAGCCCCCTTCCCCTTCTGCTCCATGAACAAGAACCATCTATCTCTCTTCTTTCTCACTTGCCATTCTCTCGCCCTCTCTCTCGCCTTGCCTTGCCTTGCCTTGCCCGATTCTGCTTGCCCGATTCTGCTTGCCCAGCCGCGCCCCTGCATTCGCGTATTTATCTGTCCAAGACTCAGCGGCCAGCCTGTGCCGTGCGCTATGACAATTGGGCCAGGCTTCACACGGATATCGCCGCTCGTGTTTTCTTCACACTGCGAGTTTCCTGTTAAAGGTAAGGTACAGATACTCTCTCGTTCATCAGCCCTTGCGAGAACACAGCAACTTGCTTAAAAGCAGTCCGACCTTTTCAGCTACGTTTCCGTAACATGCCTGACTCGCTGGATATTGTCATACCTGGTCCCAGGCACTGTTCCGAGCACCTGGAGTCGTTCCGTAGACGGGTTAGTTTCATGGTTTTATTTGTTAGTCCACGCTGCCTTGGTTCTAGACAGGGGACGGATCCCGTTTGGCGTCGGGAGGCTTGGAGCTATTGTCTTCAAATATTTTGCTCGCCCTTTTTTTCTTATTGATCACTTTTCTCTAGAAGAGAAGACTTGACAGGAGGTCATTTGCGATCGAGATGAATTATAAGTATCGATCCATTGGCCGGGCAGGGGACGATGCAGTCACAAATCGTGGTCAGATCCATACCCAGAACAAGACCCGAGGTGGTGGTTGAAGTGGTGATGTGATTGTCAACGGTGACAGTACGAGCACCATATCAATGCCGAGTCGATCACGTCAGCCAACCACATCCGCGTCCACGGCAAAGCAAGGCAAAGCAAGGCAAGACAAGACAAGACATTGTGGCTGCCCCTGAGGTTCGTTCTTCCGCTCTTCAGGCTAAGATCTAGATCAAGCCCAGGGGTTATTGTGAGTCGCATGCCCTAGTGCAAAATCCACAAGAGCAACACTTGAGAAGATAAACTCAGGCATTGTTCAACTGTCAAGAAAGGAGATGCAGACTGAGAATATGCTTTAGCTGCTGTACAATCAATAGGGCTCTATCCGTAAAACTGCCTGTCAACGATCGACCCAGCTAGCCGGGAGTCTGTGGAATGTGGATGGAATTCCAAAACTTTGCCACAGACAGGGGCACGCCCAGGCTTGCTCAGTTGGAGTACCAGGGCCCATGTCTATTTTTCCTTTGACGTTACCTCTTTTGTCTTGCTGCATCTTTGCGAAGTTCCACGCAAACGCAAACGCAAACGCAAACGCATGACCATGTGTGCCATGATTCAAGCCTCATCTATCTTCCGTTCTCTCTCTCGAACTGCAGAAAAAGGAAGGAAAAAGAAGAAGGAAGATAAGAGCAAGACACAGTAAATGTTCAAGACATTAACCAGAACGATACTCTCACACGTGGTAATGGTAAAGCTACTACCTACGGATACTACTTATCGCATTGATTTACTGCACGTTCAGCTACTGGCCACGGGCTATTGCTGCCGCTTGCCGCTTGCCGCTTAAAGCCACCAAGTGGAATTCAGGGTTCTCCGACAGGGAGGATCCCTGCAACTCCGGGGCCATTCACGAGCAATTGTCCCCATCTGTCATCCATTTTCAATCTCAATGAAGTTATATAGCGACAAGGGGAAATTTCGAATTATTGCGCGATAGGGGTACCGTTCCCTGAGTATTAACTGATTATAACACCGTATCCATGTTACATATGCTATTGGATCTGCCGCAAATTTGAGCACTCTTCGCTTCAGAGGCCCCTTCTGTCGAGGATCTCAGGTGTCTGAAGACATTGATCGCTGTGACAGCTGGAGTCTGTCTATCCTTATATCTTACCCTATTGTGTGCGACATTGAAGGCTTTGGTCTTCATTCCTGGGATACATGCACTTTGTAAAAGCGCAACCTGTCTTATCTGTTTTGTAATCGTGTAATGGACGACGCTTGGATGCCGAAACCCACCAACACAGACGCTGAAGCAGCGTCATCACTCAAGCCTCATTCGTGATACTACCATGTTATTGATCCGTAACCTCAAGAAAGGGCAAAGCCGTAATCTTAATAAGCCATACCGTAATCAAGTGCATCAACACTACTTGCATCATCAGTCCTGTTGTATGAATATAAGTTTATCACTTACAAACATGACAAGTTAACTCGAAGCCTGACATGGCCAAAGTAGTGGCCACCAAGTTTCAACCCAATCCGGGGGCGCCACAGGCTTTGGCTCGAACCTTGGACCGGGCAACTGAGTTAGACCAAAGTCATGCTCAATGTTGTACGAATCATCTCTTCCGTAAGTAGCTCATGTTTGTAACGCGGTTGGTCCTAATCTATTCAAACACTCAAACTTTGCAGGCGGACGTTGGAGGCTTGCCATGACTTGCCTTTCTCATCGGCTTGGCCGTTCCGAACGGCTTAAGGAATCCTGTTCCTGGGCTAGACATAGTCGCGGCTTAAACTTACCATGATCAAGTGTTGCCTTCAGGTCCATGACGATCACTGGGCGTGGCTGTGACAAACACGTTGTTAGTCTACGTAAGCTTTACTACTCGTTACAATATCATTGGTGATGACA
Organism: Fusarium torulosum; assembly: GCA_900312805.1. Lineage (NCBI taxonomy): Eukaryota > Fungi > Ascomycota > Sordariomycetes > Hypocreales > Nectriaceae > Fusarium > Fusarium torulosum. Next base: position 28,009 of record ONZP01000119.1, read on the forward strand.
ATGGGAGGCCCCGGCACCACCTGTATATCTTGCGACTTGGGATTGTTCTCTAAAGGGTTTGCTGAGATGATTGTCCGGACTGGAATGCAACAACCCAGTGGTTGCACTCGCACTTCATGGCAAAAGAATGAACCGAGTCAGGCAATTCTGAATTATGTTTAGATGGGTTATGAAACCCAAAGCTCGGCAGATGCTCGAATCCTCGACGCTGACGGGGAATATATATAGTGCTGGATGACTCTGGTGATGCTGGTTTTGTTATTATGAATGTCTTAGAATAATAGTAGGGGAAACTTATACCTTATATGAACTAACCTTGACCTGCAACTCCGTTCAGCTTATTAACAGTGTCTTTAGTTCTATGCAGGAACTAATACCGTGTGACATGTTTTGAAAGATCCTAATAAGTAAAAAAAGCCTTGAGTATAGTTTAAAGAGCACAGGACTACACACAACCACTGACGTATACGGGGAAACGATGGAGATGTGTTAGCTAGGAGTGAAGAATGAGCTGGGAGACTGAGTAAGAGAAGAAAAACGTACACACACGATGAATAGTATACTCAAAAATACATGCCCAGACCTCAAAATCGATAGTATGAACATGTTACGGACTGAAGATACAACCTTCACTTCATCTCATGGATGTTGCTGCATAGGATATCCAGGATGAGAGGAGCCAAATTCGACGATGTATCGATGTTAATGATGATATACACTGATTACTAAGACCGAGAATAACTCAGACGACAATATATATATGGATCTAGTTCTTGAGGTCAAAAGCGCACCGGATGCGTAGCGAAGTGGTAGAATACGTCTGATATCAAAAATTCTTGGTCTGCCTCTGGGCATATATCTGTCTTCCGGTATAATACATGAGCAAATGCTTTCAAAATATATGTAGGTTTAGGTTAAGATATACATTGTATCTCACACAGCATTCACAACGCCGTTTTTCACGAATTGAACCCACACAATGTCAATAGGGCATACAGTTACATTATAATCTTAAATACGTGACAGCATTTCGGTATGTGCTCCTCCCAGAACATGACGAGCTGAAAACGGCAAACCAGATCCCAGAAAAAAGACTTTCTCGCCATCATCCACAACACGTAAAAGCACAAGATCTATGATACAGTGCAAGCTTCGCTATCGAACTTGACTCTTTGGCCATGCTGAACAGTGCTAAAATCAACCAGCAACAGCTCGGCCAACAGCACCGGCAATCTCGCCGAACAGGATACCTCTGAAGACATTTTCACCCATGGCCTGCGTCCAAGCGCCGGTCTGCTTAAGACGAGCCTTCCATGCAGCCTTCTGCTCCTCGCCCAATTCCTCCCAGGTCATGCCAGGGCCATGAACTGAAGGCTCATGAACATCAATCTTGAGGCCTGGAGCCTGACCATCTGCCCCAGCTGTTGCAGGGGGTACTTCGCCCTCGTACACTACGAGAGTCTCACCAGTGGCAGGCTTGACGATGTCTCGGCCAGCAAGCTTGGCAAGAAATTCGTCGGCAAGGAACGCAGCAGGTGGGTGGTCAGGGGTACGCAGAGTGCCGTAACGCGAGGGGAACAGCTTCTCTACGCCAAGGATAGGGCGGTTCGTACCATAAAGTTCAAGAATGGACTGCGCAACAAGGGCCATGATGAGCACAAATATGGCCATTGTGATACCAAGACCGCGAGAAGAGACACCGCGAGACTTCATAGCTGTGACATAGCGAACAGGACGAGGAGGGCCCTTCTTGTTGCGGGGAGCTTTGTCGACGTGCTTCTCCAGAGGAATGCTGTGAACAGCAACAGTCTTCTGGAGAGATGTGCTAGCAAGTTTGATGTACTGCTGGCGAAGGTTGTTCTTTGGCGTCTCAAAGTGTGAGAAAGAAACACCTGTAATGTTGTCGGTTCCATGGACATCCTTAAGTGTATGTAGGTGCCATAGTTTGGAGAGTATCTCAACAGTGGCACCAGTATTGTGTTCAAGTGTGTAGAGAGAAATAGACGAGTCGTGACCTGCAGTAGCAATAATGAACTGCGTGTCACCGACAGAGCCTAGAGGCGAAGCTGGAGGGGACAGGTTAGCAACAGCCAGCGCAGTTGCAGAGATCTTTCTTGGTATCCTGGCGTTGATGGACAAGCGCGCATCAGTCTGGTTTGCCTTGGGCAATCTGTATGCTTGTATCACCACTCCACTTCGCTTGGGCAGGTTGGCCGCAGCTGCAAGGAAGTTGGGACTCAGGTATCGAATTGCTCGAAACATAGGTCGCTCGCCATGATCCTCGGGCATGACGTATACCAGCTTCGGTTCGCTTGTTTCCTTGGCGCTAACGTTGACAAGATACAGCTCGTACTTGAAGCAATATGCGACCTGAAATTCGCCCTCTCCTGTCTGCACAATATCCAGGTCCTCGGCCTCTTTTTCCAGCGCCAGAATGCCTCGAATCTTGACTTGAGCACCTGCGACGTCGAAGATTGCCAATTGAGGCTCCTTTCCCATCGCCGTAGCCGCAGCGCCGGTCGTTCCCACAACGCGCAATAATCTTTGATATGTATCGATGTCAGGGTTCTGGAAAAGAGATGTACGAGCGACCTCTGTGATGTTGGAATCGGGAGTCTTGGCTCCAACAGCAGTGCGCAACTTCGAAGGGTCAATACTGAGGGTTCGGAAATGTTCGTTCGTGCCCTTTGCGATACTATCTGGGCTGGAGTTGACGCCGGCATAAATATACGTGGTCTTGCCTTTGTGGGGACCGACCGCAAGAGACATAACGCTGTCTTCATCGCGAGAAAGGTTGATCTCTCCAGCTGTACGGAGCTCTGTCTGAGAAACTGTCTCGAGGACAGTCTACAACTATAGTTAGCCCACTGTTATGTGTTTATCGAATCTTCAGAGAGCCAACGCACAATCTTGTTTCCAACACCAGAGCGACCGGCACCACCTCCTCCACCTACGACCACCCGGGTCGAATCCTCAGGGTCGAAGTCGACGGCATAGAGAGGGTAATCGAGTTCGATACTCGAGCGAGGGAATGGCGGGGCCATGATGGCAATGAGGCCAGGCCTCTCTTAGACGACTTAGCGATATACTCTGGGGAGATCTACGTCTGAGATTGGTCAATGTTGCAGTGCGTTGGGTCGAGCTTGACGTGATGTTGATCGCGGGGCGTTTGGCGTTGAGTGACGCTCAAGGCCAGATGTCGAGCTTGAAGCTTGCTGGTTGGTCAAGGGAGCCCCTCTGCACAGCCACAAGTGGCGACCACATGGCTTATGTGGCTTGGCTTATACATCCTCCAGATCTCCATAATCAACTGTTTAACATCAAGCAAAGCATTGGAAAATTTAAGGATTATCTCAGGAATATGCTAGAGCTATTTGATTCAGGGTCGAGAGATAGAATCTGTCATTGCATCCAGAATCTGGCTTTGTTGTACAGCATAAGTGACCCTTGTCGGCCATCTGTTAGTACATCTGATATGTATGGTTATAGGCGAGGTTTGAAATTCATAAAGCATAAACTTAGTATATCCTGGGCAGAATAGCTCCCGCACTGATCAGCTTGATAGGAGAATAATTTCATGCGGTAGAAGTTCTCGTTCGTTGGTTATTCTGCTCCGTATGAAGTCTGCGATTTCAAGTTCTACACATCTTGCGCTGAGGCCTGGACGCTATGCAAACTATCGCTATGACTTTCATACACCCGTGCTTAACTGAGAATGAACTGTAATATAAATATGGCGCCACGATATAGCGTTCTATATTTAGCTTGGCGAGTGAAGTGCATTCTCGCTAAGAAGACACGAACCATCGCGTATGTCGTGCGTTAAGTAGCATATTTGGAGTAGCTAGCATCAAGCATCTCACGTGCCTACTATTGGGAGGGCGAAGCTATAGGAGTGAACAAACTGGGATATGAATGAACTCTATATCCTGGATCATGTCATAGTAGTGATGAGACTCATTTCATTGTACGAGAGTAATATTGAATCTCACCCGCGTTAGGCAGACTTGACGCCAAGATTCTCAATATAGAAGGTGATTCAGCCCAATTCCCGTATTAGTTACAGCCTCTGGAAATAAGCAGCCAAACACGACGTAAGTCCGGAATAGGGCATTGGATATTTAGCCAGGAGCATTCGGAACATTAAGGAGGTGTTGAGTGATTGCCGCTGTAAGTACCCCTTGCTGGCTAGAACTGCTAGATCGAACGAGAAAGAAGCAAACATAAGCACAAGAAGGGAATCTCCGCTTCTACCGCTCACTAATATGAACATTGATTTGCCGTAGCGTTGTTGTCGCCGTCGCCGTCGCCGTCGTCAGTTGACTGCAGCCGCCTGCAAGCGTTTGTTGCGTTGGGCCTCGTGCATGTGTGACTGATATGTCAAGACGGAGCTGCAGATTATGAAATAAAGAAGAAGCAAAGAAGAAGCAAAGAAGAAAAGAAATCACATATGCGAGTAAGTATTACATTTGCATCCCGAGGCCTCCCTTGGTATCAATATTAATTATTTGGCAACGGCAATTAAAATTCAGTTATAGATGCCCAGGCTATAGCGCACAGTGCGTCTGCTTCTGCGGCAAGGATGATATCGTACTGCCAGGATAATGCTGGGACGAGAAAGAATAATTCAGATTGAGGTTCACCTAAATTATAAAGTATATGACATGATCCGTCAGAGTGGGATAGCGCGATTAGAATGTGGGGGAGAAAATATGCAGATGCATGTTGTGTATATATCAAGATATATTATTACCATCGCCAACGGTTTACCTAAAGCCTCAACACGTATCTATCAATGTCAACATCAAATCTCTCTTTCAATTACTACAATCTTCTCCGTACTGAGTATTCAAAAAGGGACCGGAAATGTTCGGGATTGGGCATAAAGATCACTCAATGCCTATAGCTGCCCAATTGCAATAGTACGTACTGTACATCCTGCTTTGCTGTTGGAGTCGACTAATAACAACCCCTGCTTGAAGAAGTGTGATCTAATGTGAATCACCGTCTCAATGCACATAATATGACAAAATAGGAAACTAATGTACCTTAGCCGCTAGCCGCCCTACACCAGATTCTGATCAAACCCTTTTACTCATTGCACCCCCAGTAGGGCCCGAGATTGGAGGATGTGACAGCAGCAAACCACGCCGTAACACGACGAGAGAGACGAAGCACACGCACAGGCACACGCATGCATCTAAAGCACACGCATATGTATGTTGTATGCACGTACAGTTACTCCGTACCTACCATTACTCCGTAGACACGGTACGTATCTGTTCCCTGGGTAGATTCCTGTTGGTTCAACTGCCGCTACTGAGTTCGGTGCATGCGACATCCGTCACATACAAGCACCAACGCCATGTGTTTGCATGAAGTGGCTTTTGTCCACAGCCTCAAGTAAAGCAAAGCAAGGCGAGAAAGTGACAGCATAAGAGACTGGTGAGTGTTTCGGACACGTCACTTGGTCTTGGGTACGGAGAACTTACTTGCCTGTCTACCTCACGTACAGATACGGCATAAGCATAAGCATAAGCAATTACCATGGAGGTTTTTGTTTCTCCATCATATACCTAGTTCTCTCTATCCACGCGACATGTCGTTCCCTCAGACAGATGAAGCTGTGCCCCTTTATTGCCAAATCTATTGTCTCAAACAAGACCTTGTGGGCCTCTATTATATGCAAATTCAAGAGAACAGAGATGAGTTATTTAGTGAATACTGCCCATTAAACGCATTCTTGTTTTTAGCCTTGTGTAATCTATGCTAAGGTATACAATACAACTTGAGAGCTTTTGAATCCGTCCGTAGCAAGAACCGGGGTATCAGGTACACTTCCCGCCAAACATAAGACAAAAGTCTAAATCGCAATTCCAATCTGGTATCAATGAGCTGGTACAGAATAAAGGGAATTTGAAGACAACAATTCTGAGACTGAGCAGATGCTTTACTCGCCCGTACTCGCTCGACGTTCCAAACAGAGGCAATCGAAACGAAGGTAAAATAAAACAACACCACAATGCAAAGATACGCGCCTACACCCACTTCCGCCATAATGAGAGCACAGTAAAAATGCAAAAGTCTTCAAGTCAAATAACAAAAACATGGAACTGGATAAGAACAATGAAACAAAACAATACCACATTATAAGTTGCGATAAATTCGTCGGTTGCCCAACAGATGCGTCTTCCGAAAGTCCCACCCGCTAGTCACCAATTCCATAACAAAAACCTGAACCCACACCGGTATTACATAATATATGAGAACACTGGTCTCCTTTAAACATAGTGCGCAACTACGCGCCTGTAATTCTTGTGATATCCATCGCCATATCATTACTGTCTTCGATGAGTGTCCCTGGTCGCCCAGCCAGTTTCCGGTACTCGGGGCTGAACGGGAACCCATTGGCCTGTTCGTGGATCTTGTTCCTGCACACCTGGTCCAGGAGGTCGACCTTCCATTGCTCTCAGCGGTGGTAGCCTCTCGCCGCTTGCTGACGATGATGCAGCGGATGATGGCCGTGATGGTCCACCGTACCCTGACATTGGCATTGCTGGGAGCCCGCTGGGAGATGCGCTCGGATGTCCACTTGCGGGAGATCCGTATGGTGGTAACGAGTATTCGGGATGGTCGTCGGTTCGACGGCGCTGGGTCGGTCTTTCGCCCGACATCATATCACCACCATAGCCCATGGACCCTGACGGCCCTGGTGTCAATGATCCCGTATCCCCATACGAATTGCTTGTTGAAAAAGTAGGGCTTGGAGGTCCTCCAGCATGGCCACTTATCGAAGGCGTTTGCGCGACAATCTCTCGTAGGCGGTTGCGATCTTCTCGGTAGAAGTCTCGTTGCTGCGTCAACTCCTCGATTCTGATCTCCATCATTCTCCTTTCATCCCGGAGCTCTTGCAATTGTTTCGAGTTTTCTTCCTGCATAATCTTCTTCTTTCTTCGATGTCTCGTTGAAGCGACGGCGTTCCGCTGCCTCTTCTCATCTGCTTTCTTAGACGCCTGAGAGAAATCCATGTGAACAGGTATAGGCGCATCGCTTCCGGGGAGTGTCATAAAAGCTTGCTGTCCCTCGACGCCGAAAAGTGACCCCCCCATACCGTGTCTTCGTAGTGTCTCGGACCAAGGCGAGCCAGCGTCACTCGGGGGGCCCGGGCTAGGAAACGGCCGGCCAGCCTGCATGTTAGGAGAGTAGGATGTTTGTGAATGCATGGAGGGTGGTTGCGTACGACCTGATCCATGGCTTGGGGGTAAAGTAGAGAGGGGAGCTTGAGTTCCGGGAGAAGCGATTGTTCCCTGAGAATACAACCTACCGGAATCCGACATTACCGAGGGAGGGCCAGCGGGCATCCCAGAGAGAGGATGCATGTTGTGATACTGAGGCCTGGTGTCTTCCGGCGTCATGTCCTTGAAGGGCCGCTTTCCGTGCAATGAAGGCTGCCGGTCGTCAGATTCGCGTGACGGCACATGGCTGACACTGATAGCTCGAGGATGATGGGTTGGGCTAGCTTTTGGCCTTGCATCACTCATGACAGGAAAGGGATATGCTGTTGTTGGAGAGTTGCGTTCCGACGAAGAACCACCAAGTGGTGTCATCGTACCAAATTGAGGTGTTCCTGGGAGAGAAATTGACGCAGGCTGGTTGGCAGGAAATGGCCTTGCTCCAGGGAAGGGTCCCGGCATTGGACCAGTTGTTTGGACTGACATTGTTGAATCGGAAGAACGGGCCGCTGGATTAAGAGGCCCGCTTCCTCCTGGGCCCAAAGAACGCGGCTCCAAGGGATTGAGGATGTTGTGAACACCAAGACTCTTTTGTGGAACCTGCTGCATTCTTTCCTCGCCATTGCTATAAGAGACGTGGTGGCGCACATCACGGTTACCGACTTGTCTGTGCCGAATCGAGGAAGGTGATGCTAGATCGTCTCCCAACGGGGACCTCGAAGAGCGGCGTTCTGCATGTTGAGATGCAGGTCCGGTATGCGACATTGAGACCAGACCGCCTGTGCAAACCTGGCCACGAGGGCCGGCACATTGACCCTCCCCGAGCCTGGCTAAAGACGGTAGTTTATTGTCCTGACTGGCAGTAGGTTTCGATAGAGCAAAGTCCCGAGAATGCCAAGTTGGTGTCGAGGGTGTCCGCGGTGAGTTGGGTGATGCGCCTGTCGAATCTGTTGCGGCAGAACCGGGTCTGCTCTGGGAAGATTGCGCCTGCGACCACAGGCTCGTTGATGGAATCGCCAGATTGGATGTGTTGTTAATGCGGACTAGATGGGAAATGTAACCCAAACAGTCCTGGTTTGAAGTGAATCTACCGCAGACTCTATAGAGTTTCGAGAAGAAAACAACTGAGTCGCAACAGTTGGGTGGGCAGCAAGAATACGCTCCTTTATAAACGACAAACTTGAGTGAGTCGAGCAAGAGTACAAGAAATCGAAATCCGACGTCGAACTATCGAGATTGATAAATAAGAGACCAGTAGGTCGGCTTATTTGTGAACAACACGAAGTGCCCGAGTATAGACCACACAATGCAATGTGTGGTATTCGAATCAATCCAAGGGAAGACCTCTTAGCTCACTCGGAATTAGGTCGTTGATGAAGTTGTCCCACGCAAGTGCGATCGTAGAAAAGACTGGGGAGCAGGGATATATGATGAATGTGCAGGCCGGCCAGCAAATCATACACCTCAAAGAGAGATTCCGTTTCTGAATGGCTGATGCTGCGTGGCTATGGCTGGAGCCAAGGTCTTAAGCAATCTTCTCGCCTCGCGTCTCAATTATTGGCTCTGCTGTACTTGGTAGTCAGGTAGCCCACGTCACCTTTTCGAGAACGATCCGGCAGTCGGGTGAGATGGGATGCAATGAGCTGCAATATGTGTGAACAGCAGTTGGTGGCTGAAGATGAGGGCCTGATAAGGGATCGTGAGACTGGTAGTGATCTGTATAGTCCAAGATCACAAGGCTGTAATGAAATAGAGAGGGAGAAGAGTATCAAAGATAGATAGATGAAGGGTAGAGCTGTGTCAGGCACAGGGAAAGTCTAGTGATGTAAGATGTTTGGTCGGCACCACCAACAAGAGAAAACATGAAGCGAGTCCTGTCTAGGATACAGGACATGGGGGTATTGCGATCCAGGCCACACTGTGTGGTATTCTTTATTCGTTCTGGTACGAACTACGCAAGCCTTGAGCTGGCCCTGGACGGCGACACGCCCTTATCAAGCCCCAGAGCTTGCCTGGTCATCAAAGGTACAAGTCCCGCAATGACCCATGGTTAACACATTTAGCGAAAGAAGTCGTAGTTAGCTTCTTAGACTAAGCCGGGGTTTAGAGCTACGGCCCAACAGTGAACAAGCTCTCCGTCGAGGGTGACGAGATGAATGGGTGCTAGTACCGGGGAACGTTTTGACCAGGGGTTATGAAGACTAAATGCAGAAGCATGTACGGATACGTACCAGAACTGAGGTACCCTTGCTTTGTACACTCCACGGCGCCAAGTCCGCAAAGGCTTAGAAGACAGGGGTTGCAAAGGACGGGGAGGTGCCGGTAGCTTTGCTGTCGTGACAATTTTTCTTTCTTCCCTCTATGCTCATGTAGTCGGTTTGATCCCGAATCGCACATCTAACCAAAATTGCCCATGGCTTTAACACCTACTATTTCCCATAGGTGGAGGTATGGGAGTATTGCAAGAAGATGATAAGTCGACAGACATGAGATAAACGATTGAGAGTTCAGCAGCCATAGAACCAGAAGTATACGAGGCCATCAAGACTTCGAAAGCAGCAGGCCTCAGTCAAAAAGGTTTCCGAGATGCCTTGCAGCGTCCTAAAGCCAAACTGAGCTCAACACCGCCATCAATTTAGCTCAGAAACTGGCTGGCGGGCTAACAGCCAAACACCCGGAGGCTAAGGGAAACTAGAGCGGTCAACGGGAATATGTACGGTAGCCGTGGGCACGGTTGCTATATTCCGATCAAGTCACTGCATCGATCCCGCAAGATCAGGTGCGGCCCGTCTCTGCCCAAGCCCAAGCGTCAACCAGCACAAGCTGCGCGTATGTATCCTGTTCACTCTGTCCTCGACCGAGTTGGAGGTACAGAGGCGGATGTCAACAGACGCATATCTCAACCATGGCGAGTGACTACTTGACTTGGTCGAGGCGACGTGGACCGTGGATCAACTGTAAGTAAGTTGACAGAAGCGAGTCTTGGCCAAACCAGAGGGAAACACGGTGACGCGCCTTGGGTAAGTCTAAAAAGCAACAAGCAGGCGGCTTGCAGAAGGAAAGAGGGAAGAGACGACAGGAAACCGCAAAGGTAGGGTATGGAGACCGTTATGCTGCTCCTGGGTACGTACAGGGCGGGAATACCCATGTGGAAAAGAGCTGAGAAGACAGGACAAAGAAACAAAAGATCGTCATGACGCCCCGTCGCCCGCGTCCGTGGTTTTGGGTGGTGCGGACCTAGTTAGTTTAGCTGACCCTGGCTAGTTGTTGCAAGGGCTCGGGTCCTCGAGCTGTTGATTGCGTTCTGCTCACTAAGGTAATTAGTTAATTAGTCGAAATGTTTTCTTTTCTTTTCTTTTCTTTTTCCTGCCAGCCATGGACGGTTCGCGATGATGTGCAAGAGCTTTGCAGGCCTCGAATGCAGAAACTCATCATCCATTCCCACCCACATCCATCCATCATCTATCATCGATATCGTTCGTGATGACATGGCATTGCAGTTGTAGTTGCAATCGCAATCGCAATTGGGCTTGTTCACCAAATGCGGAATAATCCAAGACACGAACCCACCCAATACAGCACTCACTTGCATGCCCTGTTCTGAGATGGTCGAGTGAGACATTAAGAGACGTTAGAAGCCAAGGTAGGGCAGGGCTGCAGGACAAAAGCAAGACAGCTCTTATACATACCCCCAGAGGTGGGGCTAAGCAGGATCTCAAACACGACAAATTTGCAGTGAGTTCCATGTTGATCATGGTGATGATGTTAAAACTTGAATAGTGATAAATCGTCTGCCGAAGGATCAACGAGTATTAGGTGACTGCTTGCCTACGTGCCTGGTAGCTCCCTCTTATCTGCCTTACCTAAGGTAGCTTGGGTGCTTGAGTAAGGTAGGTACAAGTGAAAGCAGAACCGGGCTCTGGCCTTTGATTCATTCATCTTCAAGCAAATAGATAAGAGGTAAGTGCGAACGACGAGGTTAGGTATCGACGTATTGGAAACAAGAACTCGAACGGCTAAGTGGTAACACGTAGAGGAGGAAGGAACCGCTCGGTTAGGCAGATCGTCTACAGCTACAGGCAACCAAGGGTCAAGCGTATGAGGTGTTGTAATTGAAAGAGCGGGAGCTGGCAGGTGCGCTCGGAGGTCTAACCTCTAAGCTCGTCTTCAGTATTGTGGTGCATCTTTGACACTCCGGCTAACCTTTACCTCGCCTTCTCGTCGACTCTAACTTCCACACAATCCACGCCACGACACCACACCGCACTCAAATTGAGATGGTGGGAGGAAGCGCGGAATGCCCCTGGCCTACCCGTGGTCGCCCATCTCTGATGAGCACTGCTAGCCTTGGGTTGTTGTCATTGCCAAGACTGATCCCAATAAGGAATCCGTGTCTTTGACAGAACTACTCGGTTACATACAAACCTTCATCAACCTAAGCCCTTTTCTTAAGATGCTTCGATGATCAGACGAATCCTTTGATCTGTTAGAAAATATTGAACCTCTTGCAGTTTCAACTTCTGATCGCGCGAAAACAAAGCACGTGTGTGAGTGTTGACGCATGGCTGTATATTTTCTGTTCTTAATCGTTATAGTTCTCTTAAGCTTCTTTTCTGCCAAAACCCCTGGAGCGGTGATATACGGTACCGTGACCGAGGGGGGTGTGGGTGCATTGAGACCCTCCAGTCGCACTGGCAATTCGAATGACAGGACAGAATCTCTGTCGGGTCACGGTGAATTGCATGACCAGGGACTCTACCGGGGAAGGGTCCTGGCTCTGAGCTGCAAGGCCCGCCTGCGTGCAGATGCAACCATCCATGACAGTTGTCGAGTGGAGAGCGAATCTGCATTGCGTCGATGCCGGAGTTCTTACTGGCACAGGCGCGCGTACCGGGGCAATGGTTGGAGTCTAGCAAGCTTTCAGGATCAGACGCGACATTACCTACCTATCGTCAATGTCACGCGCAAGATGGGCGGACTAGATCGTTCCGTTCTATGATTTGGTTGGTAAAAGGTAGGCTATCTTCACCCGTCGCCTATGGCCTTAAGCCAGGCTCTTTCAGCATTGCCGCGGCACAAACTTGTGGATCATTGCACAAATTTTTAAACATCTGCCACCTTATCTACAAATCATGGAACGAAGCGCTGAGATGAACACAGCAGCGACTCGATCCATCGCTCAGTAGGCGGTTATGAAAGTGAACAAAAGCAAACAACCAGAGACGCCTTCAAGGACGGCCAATTTTAGTCCAGATTGGTATGGCTTGCACGCACGTTGCGTGAGGCACCGGGGTGGTCTGACGTTGCTGTGATAGCTCAATGGGCGTTTCATTTCAAGCTTCCTGGGAAATGAATCTGCAATCAAAAAGTGAAATGAGGTGGACCAAAGGCGCCAACATGTTTTGACGGCGGGTGATTTAAAACGTTGTCACATCATGCCGCGCCGCAATTATCAATTTGTCTCGTCCAACGGCACGTTGCGGCGCTGGAAGCCACGGGACGGTGCGTGCTTAGCATTGTCTGAGTACAGCAAACTGAGATGTTCCAGTTCTCTACACTGCACAACAGCTATGTCATAAGGCCTACTTGTGTAGCAATTAAGTGCTTATAAACTATTGACCACCGTCTGAGTTTACGCATTTCAACGCATTTCAACAGTCCAGATGCAATAAACGATTTTGTACCTGGTTGTGGTGTTGATGCTGGTGGGCGGTGGGGTAGCGCACCTCAAAAAAAGATAGTTACATTCTCAGTCTTGCTGGCGATCTCTACAATACAGAGGACCGGCGCAGATCATCAAACATGGGTTCAATCGGAAATGGCGTTGCGAGGTGGCGGTCTCAGTAATGCTGGGGTTAGGGTTGTTGATGAAATCCTATCACATCCTTCGACATTGGGTAATTCCAGGTACCGACACAAATGGGACCTCGAATATCACAGAAAGCATTAAGCTCACGAGCAAGTTTGCTTTCATCATTAGCAAAATGATGGGCCTTTCGAAACATTCTTCGACCTATACACCAATATAGCCAAAGCCTTGAGGAACAAGAATGGAACATACATACGAATCTCTTTCACGCTGATGGGCAAGATAGGGTAAGGTCCTTGCAGCACAGGAATACGTTATTATCAATTGTGATAAGTCACGACATCCCATGCTGTATCCCTTCCCGTCCTTACGCCGGCCCGTCCCTAGTAGTTTGGCTATTGTTGGTTTAATCGATTGCGCGTAAGTATAACCTGGCCTCCGTTCATCTCGCAAAGCTAATATTCCATTAATTCCAGGTTTATATTTATGTATTAGCCGCCACTCACTCCTTGTCCCTGGCTCTAAACAAAGATTGACAATACTGTCTCTTGGTTCATTTCTCAATTTCCCTACCTAAGCCTAGATGCTCATCGCCCATGTATGCTGGGATACTGTGGGCATGACTTTCTTCGTTGAAACTCTATACGGAGTACTGTTCGTATATACGCGCATGCAGTCGAGTTTTGGCCTCCTCAAAATTCGGTTCAGCCCCAGCACCTAACCCCGGTCTAGCAGCGGCGATCATAGGCCCACGATGCCTCCTGTGACCACAAGCGGTCAGGGAGAGTGGCCAAAGGGCCTGGGGCTAGGTAATGCCCTTCCAGCTAATCAACGGCATCTGTAACTATGGTGTGCATTGCATCCTGCAACTAATTTGCCCTGCCTGCTGTCTCTTGTCGTGGCCCGGGATGTGCTGGCAGCGTGGTATCTATGGGAGTTTACCCGCACTAGCCCAGTAGCAGAACACCAGATCAGGCAGTCACAGTGTCGTGTGGCCGAGGCAGGCAGCTTACAAGAATGAGTTGTACGAGAGTAGCTCGGGCCTGGTTCATGCAGGAGCCCACTCTTGCATCTGCATACACAGTTACAGCATGCAGCAGCACAGCACTGATGCATCGATGCACTATGGACCAACTATTGGCACGCGCACCGCATGCCTAGCACATGCAGGCAGCGGCGTTGGTAGGCATTCGTCACCCAACGATGCGGCGTCCGCTTCACTCCATTTACATGCTGCACCATCTTTTGGTGCCAGACTGCCATATATTTGGTAGGGCGGTGTGAGTGTGTGTCTCTAACTGCATACACTTTCACCGGTCGCTAGATGCGTGGGAGCTGCGGGTTGAGCTGTCTTTTGATGCGCTGTCCTTTGGCGTTCCAACTCGTCGCCATAAAGGTGTTGTTGCTGCCCGATGACGACCTAATCAATCCGCGACCGGAGAAAAGCTGTAAGGAACACTCTCTTGAGCCTGAATCTGTCGATTTGGGATACCTCGCAATATGATCTATTGTCCCTCTGGTTTACATATATTTTGGCGTCGGTTGACGTGCAGATGTGGTAGGAACGTAAAGAACATGTTGGCAACGAATCCGTTAGGGGCACCTTCTACCATCCCGTTCGTGACTTACGCCAAGATGTGCTGAGTGCGCAAGAGCACTTGTCTGGTAGGAACGTGGGCGAATCTCGGTGTTCTTATTAGGAAAGGACCAAAGGACTGGCGATTTATCCCATATTACGTAGAGAAGACGTGGGGGTTGACGGCGACATCGATATCCCCCCACGAAACAAATCGATAGACGAACAAGAATCCAGATTGCAGATTCTCAACACGATGAGACTTGAATACCCACGGTTCGGAGGCCAGACGATGGACAAGGGCCGCGGATGTTGGTTCAACAACCTCGTTATGTTGGGTGGCTCGCTGGTTCGCCAGGTTCTGTCGAGCATGAGCCATGAGTGCGGTACTTGTACTTCCAACCACGTGTTTTTACTTGTACGCACATGAACCGAACCGGCGTCTAAACATACGAATAAGGTGTGCTGCAGACGCTGGGTTAGACTGAAATCAAATTGCCGCAAGCGCGCACAACGATTGTGCACAGAGCCATCAAGTGCTGCCTATCCAATTACATGTCTTGCACGACGTCGCAAGACCCGACAGCTTGGGTCGCGGCTTTCACCAAGGCAAGATCGACTGTTACAGTGTGTTGGTTAGACAACGCCACCGCAGACCAACAGCATGGTCGGACCACCTGGGTGACCGAGCCATGGTACTGGACCTACTAGAGACATGATACATGTCCTACCTTGAGAGTTGAGACTCTCAACACCTACTGCACCCTAATGATGTCCAGGTGAATTTATGTCTGTCATCCAAATCAGGCAACTGGTTGGGATCAAATGCCCGGCTGTCAGGCCCGGCGGGACGGGGCGTTGGTATCGGAGCATACTCGACTATATCCGTGCCGAACCGGCCAAGCGCGCTGAGGATGAATTTAACCTTTAGTGAAGCTGATTGCACGGCAAATACCAGTACATTTGAATCAACTTATTTGACGCTTTCGTTCTTCTCTCTTCTTCCTTGACCTCTCAAGCCTCACACGCGCAATTTCTTTCTCAGACTGACTCCTACTCGTATTTGACGCAGCATAGCTCTCCACTCTGAGCCTGGCTTTGTCTTGACCCGCTCGATTTCCCCTCACATCTACATCATAGAGTATCTCATCTTGACCCCAACCCCGCCCGCTATTAACCATCGCGCCATATAGTCATAGCTCTACCACTCTACTCAACATACAGTTGATTAACTGTATCACCACAGGACCCCAGTCTCACATCAAAGATCATTCACAATGGGTACCAATATCCAACAATGGACGGTAGAGAAACCTTGGCTTGAGACGCATTGTCTATTGGGCGAGGGGCCTTTCTACGAGGAATCGACAGGCACTCTGCGCTTTGTTGATATCCGCAACAAGCGACTTCATTATGTGAAGATGGCCGAAGGTCCCGCGTCTCTCAAAACCATTCAACTGGACGTATGTCCTACTGTTACAGCCAACATTGATGGTGTTGATCCGCAGGATCGAATTGCCCTTGGCGTCAAGTACGGGCTGGCAGTTCTCGATGTGAAGAAGGAGACATATGAACTCATTCAGCCGTTCGAAGAGCCAGCTAATGAGCGTATGCGGAGCAATGATGGCGGCGTAGACCCTCTTGGTCGGTTCTGGATGGGAACAATGACGGACTTTGGCCTTGGTCCCTTCAAGCCTGAAGGTACGCTTCCCAATCCCCTAGCCAGATACTGCACTGTACTGGCATGTTCTTCGACTCTTTGTTTGTCTGTCTTGCATCACATTTCATGTAATCTGACTGTGTATATATAGGAGCTGTCTATCTAATGGATGCCAAGTCACGAGAGGTGAAGCTGCCCAACATGACAATTCCCAACACGCCAGGTTGGTCCCCTGATGGGAAAACATTATACGTTACCCACTCCAGTGCACGGGAAATTTTTGCATTCGACTTCAACACCGAGTCTGGAGAGATATCTAATAAGCGCGTCTTCTATACCCATAATGGCTCAGGTGAGCCAGACGGTTTTCGTGTGGATGTGGACGGTTTCCTTTGGCAGGCTGTTTACGGAGAGGGCCGTGTCATTAGGATCGACCCGAAGACGGCTGAGATTGTAGGCGAAGTCAAGGTGCCAACAAATAACACGACATGTGTACACTTTGTCGACACCGAACTTGTTATTACGACCGCCGAGGACGACGAGGGCGAAGGATCAAGCCGTGAGTACGGTGGGCACGTGTTCAAAGTGGACGTTGGAATCCAGGGATTGAAACTTTACGATTTCAAGCTCTAGTTAACTTAGGCCTTGATTATCAGCTCGCTTCGCCTGTCAAAGTCCGTTCTCGCAAGCATTAGGTATCCAATCCCAGGTGTCCTTTACACCTTCTGTCGCCCTTCTATCTTTCTCTCTTCCTTGTCGACGGGCCTTGACCAGCGCTATCAAACACGGGATCTTGAACCGGTGCCGACCATGGCCTGGGGGCTGGTTCGTTCCAAGCTCTAAGATCCATGGTTCTCGCTACGTTGTCTCATCCTTGCTTGTTTGCTTGCACTCTCGAATGCCACTACTACACAGTGCTTGTCTAGGTCCCTTGTTCTTCGCCAATGTTTGCCTACGTGCAATCCATGGGACACATCAAAGCGATGGTTATTTCTCTTTCCGACCCTTCAACCTTTGAACACCTCACGACGGCGTCAATTGTGAGACACCCAGCGCAACGAACTAGACTCTTGGCTCTTAGCTTTTTTAACTGCCGGACTCAAGGTCCACTAACTCCCGCAAGCGTATCGTTTACCGAAGAAACTTCTCCAGCGCATGACTCGCGCTTCTCCTGTGCCCTTACACCGCCGTCGTCGACGCCTTGACCGCTTTGACTTTGTAAAGATTTCCGTGGTCGGGACTTTTTTCTGTCTTCCTCCCGTTGTTACGTGCATGAGATAGGAATATGTGATGGCCTGAGTTGTAACAGACATGGGACCCCCTGTCAAGAGATGCAGATGCACGTTTGAAGTTCGATATTGGGCTTGTCTGTCTGTCTGTCTGTCTGTCCGTCTGCGTCTTTGACGGCTGCATACATACCGAGTCTGCATTGCATGAGGCTGGGTTTCTTCTTAGAACTCGCTAACACCAACACCAGCACCAAGCATGGGCATTCAATGGAGGCTTTCACCGACAAGTCAGGTCAGCTTCTGGGGACATTTCTCACCGCTTCAATTGGAGGCTTCACTAAACAAAATATTGATAATATGCGAGGACTACATACGCCCTCCGTCTAAATAGCTTCGCTCCTGTACTGCACCATGCCATGCCATCCACATGACGGGATCCGGCTCGACCCTACTCCAAAAATAATAATAATAATAATAATAATAAAAAAGTGAGACCATGTTACTTTTTTGACATGTTTGTGTATGGCCCTAGTTGGTCGAGCAAGCAACATCCCATCTCGAGATCATCCTCGTCAAAAGCCAGGTCGATCCTGCTTCTGGGTTACACCCTGCTCGCCTCACTCACAAGACAACACTTCACTCACACACTGTACCTTACCTCACCTCACCTCACCTCACCTCACCCGGGTTCTAAGGGTCTATCACGTCAAAACCCCGACGGCCCATGTGCCCTGTGCTATCCCGCCAGCCCTACCTACATGCTACATGCATACAAGCAAGCCCGCACTGGTGAAAACTGAAGGGGGGGGGAAGAGGAACATTACGCCCCTCTGTCAGTGTCACCGCCTCTCAACCTTGAGGGGCTAAGGACTTCCACTACGAACCATCACCCCCTGGCCAGGCCCGGCCTGGTCAGGTTTGGTCTGGCTTGGTTTGTCTGCCTCTGGTAAACCGGGGAAGAGGGGAGGCTGCAGTAGGGCCCGGGGACTAGACCGGGAAGCTGTGGAATCATCCCCGTTGGCTGATCGTTAGCCTTGACAGGTAACTAGGTTGTTGCTCTGCTGTATCCGTAGGCTTCGCTACGGTCGCTGACGTTGGACTGCGACGCCGTTGAAGCATGGACACCTAATTAATACCCTACCTTGTCGAAGCCGTTTCTCATTTCCAAAAGGCGGCCGAAGGATATCATCATCCGGCAAAGGTGGTTTGATGTCAGTCAGTACGGTATCACAATTCTTGCACAAACCTTCACTTCAAGTAGGTCAGGGTTCAAAGAGGAGAGCGGCTAGGTGAATTGGTTATAACGAGATGAGAAACACAGGACAGTCTCTATCAATACCCAAGTCAGTCAATACAAACTAGACAAACTTTCGTGAAACCACTACTCCATCGGTCCATCGTGATCTTGCGTTACCATTCCAACCGTGGATCCTCATAAGCCTCCTCTCTATCGCTTCTTCAAATGCTCCTGCAAACCCTCTTTCAAATCCGTGTTGATCACCAAGTCATCCTTGCCTCTGAGATGCATCACAACAGTGAGGCCTTCAATGTCAATTTCTCCATTGGGGTGTGAACACGAGGGGCCAACGCCCTCAGTTGTTTTCCCTGCTGGCGGATAGCTTGCTTCGAGCGCGAACTGGTCAATCTGCGACTTGAGATCCATGTAGCGAGCTCGCCAGGCGCACATGTGGTCGTATGGCATTACGGGCGACGGGTCGTAAATCAAAGTCGACATCTCTGAGTCTTTGCGAGATTGCTCGTCTGTTACACTCACGAGCCTAGAACTTGTTGACTCCTCGGCTATCGTTTCTTGCGCCTGATGGCTCTTGGCCATGAGTTCCTCGACGCTTTTCCGAGCGAGGGAGTGTTCAACATCTGTCACTTTAAGTCGAGGTAAAGGTGAATCAACTGTAGCATTTTGTTTGTTTGCATTCCCAATCAGTGACTCTTCTCTCGCGAATATCTCAATTGTATTTTCTGCTTCCTTTGGCGATGAGTATTGGCTTGGATTGCAATTGAGACAATCTTCCTTCTTCTCCTTCTCCTTTTCCGATAGTGGCGTACGGCGATTTACACTGCTGAGCTCACGCCTCCAGTTCTCTACATGGGAAGGGGTTAGTTGCTGGCTTCGTGGCTGCTCTGACGACCTGTCGACCTTTCTCAACTGCGTCCTCTATGACGAGATGTCCGTGGTCTCGGGATTCGGCTTATCAGGATCGCTCGTCTGTGGAATTTGTCTGCCAATGCCGCTCTTGGCGTTGGGATCAAGATCGTGTCCTTTTTGTGACAAGGAGGTCTTTCGAGTTTGTGGCGCAATCCTGTCATTTCCTTCTTGAGAGGCGTCAAGGCCTCTCCTTGGCTTATTTGAATCCAGCTTGGGATTCGCATTAACCGCTTGTGAGGCCAATGAACCCGAGTGGTCTTCTCGCGAGTCCTGGACCTCGCTGCGAGTATTAAAACGAGGCTTTGCCCAATGACTACCCCTGCCTCGAGTATCATCATTGGGCTCGTAAGACTTTGGGCTCGGATGTTGATCCCCCTTGTGATAATCACTAAGATTAGGTGGCTGTGACTCAATCACATCTGGAACTGCCGAGTCTTTGCTCAACTCATGATTGATAAGGTTTGCTTTCACGGTCACAGTGCCGTCTTGGCTCAAAGAGTGATCAGCAACAGGCTGGCTGTGTACACTCAATCCGTAGCCGTCGATCAAGGAGTCCTCGGCTTCTTCGGTCGGTTTGTCTTCAAGAGTTTTAATACCAGCTGATAAGTGTTCCATGATATGCTGTGAGTGATGGAGATCTTGCCCATGGTGATACAGTTGGTCAATTTTCATCTGTAGCTTGCTTCGAGATAGCGAATCTCTCAGTGACTGGGCATGGTTTCTTTCAGGCTTGCTCTCATCTGCTTTAATCTTGTCCAAGTCGTTTCCTTCAAACACTTGTGCCCCCATGCTACGTCTAGTTACGCAGCCAATGCTATGTCGTGTTGGGTGATGACCAGCGTGTGTTGCTTTGCAGCCAGAATCAGGACATTCCTCCTGTGTATGAGAAACACAGGGCGATTTTGACGGCAGACGATCAGGCACACAATCTGAGTGCTTGGATTTACGTTCCACTTGCACTAATCTCGTAGTAATTGCAGGCTCAGGGGCTTCTGTTTTTGTTCCCCTGTCTGCCATGAAGAAAGGATTGTTCTTCACCGAGTTAGCAATTTCTGTCGGCGCTGCAATCGTTTTCTTTCGTATTGGCTTCAAGATATTCTGGTCAGCTTTAGACACTGGATGAGATTGCATTTTGATTGAACGGGGTGTTCTTGGTGTTTCTGGTTCTGATGCGAACCGGGAAGTTTTACGCCTTCGTGCCCTGTCTAGTGTAGCTCGTGAAGTATAGCTGCGCTCGCTTGGAAGGCCTTCACTTTGAGAAGGTAGCCTAGGAATCTTCCCTTTATGCTCCTGATGCTGGACAGAAGTTTCGAGAGTCCTGTGTTCCAATCCCTGGGTCTCTCCTGTACACTTCATGCAAGAATCATGGCCGCAGTGCGAGCAATATCGTTGGAAAGCTAGAGGATTGCCGCACGAGTGACATATTTGTGAGAACATTGGTTTGGTCTGTATAACTTGATCTGGCGTACCAGTACCGCCATCCGAGAACCATCCCTCGGGTCTGGAGATTCCATACTGCTCGAGAATTTCCATTGCATCTTGACATTTCTCGGTGGTACTCGCAGTGCGTGAAGGGTCTGTCGAGGGAAGATACGATGTCACGAAAGACTCTGAAGGGAGCAACTCAGTACTAGCCGAGTATCGGACATTTTGGCTGGGTCGACCTCGATCTGTTCGTCCATGGCTGGCTCGAGGATAGAAGCCTGCAACACTTGGTCGTGATGATGGCTTTCGGCCCCTGGAACCCCTGATAGCACTAGATCTTAGCTCTTTCTGTGATAGAGTCGAGGATGTCTGCCTAGGAAGTGCATCTTTCGATGTGCGACTTTTGATGCCGCCGGTTGCTGATGGTTCCTAACCAATTGTAGAACTTTCACGATATTGCTCGGAAGCGTCTGGAGGTTGCTCATCCCTTGGCCGTTGATCAGTGATGGTCTGAAGTTGTCGAACACGATCGCCGACGACTCCCGGGGGTATCATATCGAGGTATATGTATAGGGTTGATTGTCGACTTTTGGTAGAGACGGGCTGCTCGACCAAGGCGTCATGCGACACTGCCGTAACAGGAAGGATGGCAGTTGGCGATAGCCCAGACTTTGGGTTAGTCAATGGATAGTAACGATAAGTAAGGTGCGGAAGTGCGAAGCATGTTGTACGTAAGAGTTGAAATTTAGGTGTGTAAGTGGTTTGTTTCTACAAGGCATATAGGAGCCTGGTCTAGAATTACAGGAGTGGAAATTCCAGAAAGAACCCAGCGCATATCTATATCACGTCACAAACGTCACTAAGAGCCATGTCACTGTACAATTTATAGGAGGAAGGAATCACTCGAGCAAAAATGCGAATGAAAGTGCATTGAGGAGGTAGCACAACCAGGACTGGTATCAATTGTCACGGCTTCCGTGCTAAGATGGGTAGAATATTGATGTACAAGGGCCTCCGTCACCACAAACTCGCTGTACACTTATTTCACATGCGCAGACAGGGTCTCGAGAATCTGGGTTTTCGTTAGTAAATTCAGTTGCAAGTATGTCCCATACAAAACGCACCTCCAACTCGATCTTAGCCTCAGCAATGTCCTGCTCGCTTCCGCTGCCGTTGGCGACCTTCTGGGCCTCGGCGATCTGAGAGCGGATGGCCTCGGCGCTGAAGTCCTCAAGAGGGTAACCCTCGACGGCGTTAATGCTGAGGACGGAGTTGGGCTGAACAGTAGCAAATCCACCAGAGACTATAAAAACAATTCCATCAGCGGTTGTCGACTCGGTAGTTATTGAATTCATGACATACGGAAGAACTGCTTGGAACCAGCGGACTCCTCGATAACCTCAACCAGACCGGGCTTCAGCTGCTCAATGGAGGGGACGTGGTTCGCGAGAACACCCATATCTCCAGACTCGGCGGGGATGTTGACTTGGACGACATCCTGGGACTTGTAGATAGACTGCGTGCGGCAATTAGCTCCATCCATCAATTGGCAACGGGCCATCATCGTAGGGCTCCAATTCGATCGTATCGTGTTCGATCTCGATCCGATTTATCGCGCGGCGGTCATACCTGGTGAGGGAGGGCAAGGCTCAGCTTGATCTGCGACAACGGTCAGTCGGGGTTCCGGGAAAGCAAAAAGCAGTAGCCGGGTACGGGTTCTTGTACTTGCCTTGTCGGGGACGGCCTCGGCGTAGGTCCTTCGCTGTAGAGGAACTCGGATGGCAGCAGGGCGAGCTCGGAGAGCCGCGCGGGCGAAGCGGAGGGAGTTCATGATGGGCTGGAGCTGAGTGAGTGAGGTTGTTGCTTGCGTGAGCTCAATTGAGGTCGCTGGCACGAATCTTTGCCGGAGCAGCAATTCGCGATTCGGCTAGCGGGAAAATCCGAGTGGAGCTACGGCACGTGTCTAATCACATGATCTTCTTTTGCTACTGCAGTGAAGCTATTCTACTAAGATTAATTGAATAATTTCAGGACGTTAACAAGTTTTCATTAACTAGGGTCTTCTGTTGTCAGACTATGGTTGTGAAATTTAATTATTCTTTGTTATATCACCGAGATAATACTTGGACGTTTTCCTCTAACGGCCCTTGACTAACACCAACGGTCCATCGAAAACGATGAAGACTGATCTAATTAGCAAATACTTTACGCTCAAACTCCTTCAACATATCGAAAATACGGCTGTGCTGGTCCTTATCTGCATACTCAGAAATTACCTCCTTGACATGACTTTGGTTGACATTCTTTGCCGTCGAGTTATCCAACAAGATCTTCAGCAACGCATAACGACCGTCTTCTGCTGCTCTGCAGGCATCTTGAAGCGGACTATCCGCTATTCCGTCGTAATCCAATCGTGAACCATGTTGTAAGAGTACCTTGAAAGGCTTTTCGTTTCGTATCATGTCCTCGTCACTTGGCTCTACATCCCACGTTTCCCGGAACACCCCTGACAGAAACGCCTGGCGGTTGCTCTCGGTGCTGCCCTCCAGTTCTGTGTTTCTGATGATTACGGGAGCATTTGGGTCTGCTCCTGCGTGAAGGAGGGATTTGAGGCCCTCCAGTCTGTACTCTCCCGTTGCTGCCAATAGCAGTGGAGTGCAATCACTTCCACTGACCGGATCTACGGAACGTATACCGTCGACGTCTTCGATTTTGTACTCGTCTTCTCTCCATAAGTTGGCAAGAGGTGAATCGGTGTAGGTGTCAATCTCGATGCCCTTCCTGATCAACTCGTTCATCAACTCGTGCTGTTCTTGGTTAAAGCCTGGGGTTCTCAAAATGATATGCAGCAAGCTGTTGTTATACTTGAGGCGTGTGGAAACCATGGGATCTGCGCCAAGTGAAAGCAGAAACAGAGCGGTCACAAAATTGCCGCTACAGAGTGCTTGGTGGAAGGCCGTCAAACCGTTCACGGATATCTTGTCGATCGGTACGCCCTCTCGGAGAGCAGTCTCGATGACGAGGTCGGGTGGGTAAAACTGTTGACGACTTCCGCAGAGGTAGTGTAAGATCGTACGGCCGTCGTTGTCAACGTCAGTTATATCAACGCCTCGCTGCTCAAGAAGTAGCCCCATCAACTTCATACCACTTCTGGGGCGACTTGACGCTGCTATGTGGAGAGGTGTCTGTCCATGTGAGGCTCGGGCATTGGCATCGACATCACGTCTTCCCAGTAGGAGTCTCGCAACCTCGAAGTCGCCTAGCAAGCAAGCGTGGTGTAGCGGAGTGAGTCCTTTCTTCGTGGGTATTCCTGCGTTTATCTCAGGTCGGGCCAGTAGAATTTTGATAATATCAAGACTTTGAGCCCTGAAACCTGGCGGGCCGTTACATCTAAATATTCCTTTCCACATTGGTTGCCATGGATGTTTTGTATGGCTACGACTTCTGACGGCCCAGTGGAGAGGCGTCAGTCCCATATTATCTGGCGATGTTGTAACCACCCCAGGCTGTTCCAGGAGAAGCTTCACAATGGCAAGTTCTCCGTTCTCGGCAGCACAATGCAGAGCAGTGGCGTTATGCTTATCAGCTCTACCTGCATCAACCTCAGGGCGTTTGAGGAGGGTCGCGACAAATGGCAAACTCCTCTCTTCGACAGCTAAATGCAATGGAGTAATTCCATTCTTTTGCGGTGTACCCGCGTCAACGTCTGGACGCTGTAGCAGCAACTTGGCTATCTCAGGCTGGTTATAGAAAACAGCGCATGCTATTGGTGTTCGTCCATAATAGTCGGGAAAGGAGGCATCAAAATCGGGTCTCTCAAGGACACGGGTCGCAAGGTCAGAGTATTTCCACTTGAGGGCATACTTTAACACATCGATAGCAGGTTGTGGTCCAGGCAAGTTGATGAGAAGATCGGCCAGTTCCTTATCGTCATCCTCGTCAGGGTAGACCTCGTCCAACGCAGACATACCGCGGAAGGACCAATAAGCCCCCAGCTTCTGAATAAGTAGCTTGGCGGCTTCTTCGACCATACTGTGTGAAAGAGCCGTATGAAGGGCATAGGGTTTCACGATGGCCTCATCCATATAGCATGTACAAAGTCCTGTGGATGGCACATGAGGGTCAACGCCAACCTCGACTAAGTATTCGACGATATCGCGATGTCCGTTTTGAATGGCGTAATGTAGAGGCGATGCTCTTTGGCCATGCTTTATCCTCCCAGCTAAGCTCAGATCCGCGCCGTATTCATGCGCCTTCTTGATGATATCCAACCGTCCCTCTTCAGCTGCTCGACAGACAGTCGTTGTGCGAATGCGCGGGTTTACAATATCGTAGAAATGATGACTGGTCTGAGCCAAAGCTGCTGGAGTTTGCATGACGTTCTTATTCTTGCTGGCAGACTCGTCTATACATATGTCGGCTATGCGACAGATTACTTCCACGGGAAGCGCTTCGATCGGCGCCATGGCGTGTATTGTATCGTGGGCTTCCTGTGTGCCTCACAAAAGTACACAGGGTGGTATAAATGTAAGCAGATGCTGTTCTGGTTGAAGAAATATTTATCCATTCGCTCGTTCATTAGTATGTTGCATTATACACATCAGCGAGCTGCGTGGGTTCTTGTATTTACTGATTCAAGGTGGTGAAGGTAGCCTCACAGAAGCAAACATACTTCATCCTTAGGATCTTCATGACGTCTATCAACCACGATCAGCGACATTGGCAACAAATGTTATTCACATGATCTACAATCAATTCAAGTTATATTTGAAGCTTTTATTCATACAATGTACTGAATTTCATATTGTTTCTTTCCTATTTGTGAGACAGGCCTTCCATTTTATGCCAGTTTTGCAATAAACCTTGATTTGGTTGCTTCGATATCATCAGACACATATAAAAATTCGTATATATTCAACGATTTGCGTTTTCCATACGTTATCTTGTCTTGAAATGGACAAGATATCATGTGAATCATGTGCCTTTGCGTATAAGTGCGTAAAAACCACGAAACTTGAACCTATGTATAGAAATCACTACGACTAGTACAAAGCGATACAATGCTTTACTTGGTCGTCGTGAATACTCCCCAATTTGACTTCACTCAGCCTCACCGTGTCAGATGTATTAAGAAACGACGTGTATGTAGTATGTCGGCCGTAATTTGACGGAGGTTGTTATCCATTTTAACCTCTGTGGTGGTGTTAAGGTCCAAAGGATATCCCAATTTCATGATCAGTTGACTAGGTATGTAAAATGTGACTCTATCAACACCCGGATTTTGGCATTTTCTCTGAAGGCCTTCGTATTCAATTGGCCCAAGACTGTTGGCGTTTTTGTTATTTAAAGATGAAGGTTGGGCACATGATATGGTTCATCGCATCGGAAACTATCGAGCAACGGCAGCAGAGGTGTAATATTTTAGAGTCAAATTCAAATGCCACAGGTTGGTTCTAACGGTTTCATATGTTAAACTTAGAATCTCATGCTTATCGTGAATCATACTTGTGTTTATTGTATGCTCATTGGTAGCATGTGGAAATATTCGACGAGAAGCCCAGGGTATCAGTGAGTGAAACAAACAAACCCCAGCTAATGATGATAAGCCAGTTCGTGAATGGTACCCGATACCATGCTACCAAAGCATTGACTCTAGATTTGTAGAGGATAATCGATTCACCACTAAACAATGTTATTATCCTGGACTGGTTAAGAAAACACATTACCCAAGTAAAGCATTTGAGAAGTAGACTACCCTACACCTGAAACCATCAGACAACAAGTTTTCCACTGACCCATCCATCCATCCATGACGACAACATGTCGTCGAAAGTGCCATCAGCTTAAAATCTTAACCTTCCCTATATCCGACCCGGGTAGGTTTCGGAGGACCGGGTTCCCTGGTGCCAAAACATCATCACCAAAAGTCCAAAGCGAAGCATATCTTGATGAAACATGGGACTAAACAGGAAAATATTCCTCGGCACTTAACGCGTATAGTTGCCGATCACCTGAGCAATTATGACCTCACACGTCACACCTCACACTCACAGCAGGTAACTTTAGACGGCAATGGCTTGATTACTGCTTTCATCCATTATATTCTAACTTTATCGATAACTGTCGCGAGTGAGAAGACGCCATCTGTGCCCGTGGAGTTTCGGGCTTTCGAGAGTCCGCTGCTGCCGATCCGGGACCCGTCATGCCCGTGTAAGGTTAGCCGTGAGGCCCGAGATCTTCCATGTGCAGCTCTTCAGACTCCAGTATTAAACGTTAAGTGCTTTGCCACGGAATACACGTAACTTTGTGTTATCGTCTTGCCAACGCAAAAGGTGGCTCAACTCTTGCCATGTCGTCACGGATCTTCGACTGTCATCATCAACCTGGCGCAGTGCAAACCCAGATCAATTATCTTGCACGTTTTGTAATACCTGAACGACTGCGTAATCCATCTTGGCGGCGGCTTCATGCTGCACTGTATACAGGAGTGGAAATAACGTTTACAAAGTGCTTAACCCAGCCCCTGCCAAGACGCCCTGAGCAATGAATTGCATCACGGTTTCAGCCATGTTGACGAGGCGATATCGGAGCAAGCAGGGAGACGAACGACAAAGCCAAAAGTGAACGCCTCGAGCTGAGACTGGCTTAACATCAGACTCAGAGCTCGGAAAAAAGAAGGCTGTAGCTGAAAAGTGGTGAGGTATCCACTGGGCGGGATTGGACATTCACAGTCAGGCAGTGGCTGTTCTCATTCCTCGTAAGAAATTGCGATTGCCTTTCAATATTACGAGAAACCGTCGGTGAATGTGAATGAGGTACCGCGAAGTACTGAAGTTAATTCCCATCGACACTAGCGTACCCAGAAAAAAACAAATCAAGCATTTTCCCCCCCCAAGTTTGAAGCTCCCGGTCTTGAAAGTCTAGATGAAAAGCAAATTTTCAGGAACCCACAATGGCTTCATATGATTACGAGCTAGGATCGCAGGGGAAGTTCCGGTGCACAATTACAGATGACCGTTGAATTTTTCCTTTAGCGATTATTTTCTGTTGGCATTGGACCGTGGGTCGTGGTGTTACTATTCTCAGCCTTGTAAGTGTGTTGAGTGGTGAGGAGTATCACAGGCCGCTACCTCTAAAGGTTGAAGCTCGAGCCCTCTCGGAGAAAATCAAATCTCTTGGCAAAGATCTAGGAGGGCATGTCAAGTCCCTGATCGGCAATTCGACCACGAATCCTCGACTTTGATGAGAGCGGGTGACTGGGAACCCTTTCGTTGCTTCTTACAACTTGATACTTCCTGGTCCTGCAAACCGACACACTCACCGTCATAGACAGCATATCTTGCATGTCGCAAGATGCTTGTTTCAGCTGGAGCCTGAAGACGTGGCTTTTTTTTTGTCGGGGCTAGAATCACGAGCTTTGTGCCTTTGATCTGGCATGTCTAGCCCGCAGTCGGCCCATTGCTGGATCAAAGGAAACGGCTCAGAGAACGGAATAACGGCAAGGGAGGAGAGAATGAGATGAGAGATGAGAAGTTCCATGCTGTACAACCCCATCCTGCAGTAATCCACACCTCCTTGGCCAAAAAACCGCGCAACTGTTTTGGGCGGGTCAATATGCGAGCTGCGGCTGCGGGAGAGGACACAGACATTCATAGAAGTCGAGTTGAAGGTATTTAGAGACAACGTACCTGCATTTTTGTCAATATATACGATATTTCTTAATACGCATTTGCTGTTGGTCTTGAACCCATAACCAAGCGTATTGCGCCTGTTAGTTCCAACTGTGAATCCGCAGTGCTCCATCAATAATGACTTCTCAATATACTGTAAAGTCATCAGCATAGCTATCCTGTATAAGCTTAGCGGTATGCTGTAACAACCTGGTTCCTAGAGCCGACTCCATTGTAGCGATGATGGCGGACGTCTCGTGATCAATGATTTCTTTGTAGCTTGTTGGGCTTTCAACTTGATCATGCTTGTTGCGTGAGCCCAATTATCCAGCCTCAATTACAGGAAAGTAAGGAGAATAGCATGTTCACCGCCGGAGTCTCGCGATATTCAAGCCTTGTTTTGAGAGTGGGTGGGTTGTGGGTGAATGATACTGGACAATGGTCAAGGGCAAGCTCAGACAGGCCACCAGAGGACGCAAAGGTGCATGAGCCAGAGTGTAGAAAGGCTTTCTGAATACTACACCCATACAACACCATAAGCAGAGCAAACCAGAGCACAGCAACATGGGCGATTTTCTAGCTACGCGCTGATACCGCGTTGTCGTCTTCTTTTTAAGATGCGGGGTTTGGCTATTTGACTTCACAACGCGGGGTTAGTGCCCAGGCGGACGGGTCAACGTGACGAGGAGCGCCAACGTTTGTCAATGAAGTGAGATAATAGCCTGCGCGCGCGTATGCATGTGCCAATAGAGAACTGATATCAGATTGTACATGTCCGTTATCACTCACACAGAGACTGAGACCAGAGACCGAGACCCCGAAAGCCATTTCCTGCTTGTACAAGGGGGTTGCACTGCCTGGTCGCTCCATAACTGCGGGAAGAGACCGAGGCATTTGGCGATCAGTAAACAGGTGTTAGATGGGATTGGGCCGTTTGAAACACCTTCCATGATCGTCGCAGCACGAAATGAAAGGCAGCGAGTCACGAGAAGCTCGGATACCGCGCAGCAATGGGCACTCAGAGGACCCTTCGTAACGCTCTAGCAGTTTCAGCGACCAGGCGACTCAGTCGTGTAATAGGAGACTGGCAGTTTGTTGGTTGCTGGTTGGTTTCAGGGTCTTTTGTGATAATATTGGGAGATGATCCACGAACATCTTGATAGAAGTCGTGACTCGGACTCATGCTTCCATTCATCGTTACGGGCACATGGGAGGAGGAGCTACGGATAGACTATGGCTATCCAAGACAAAGCAGCCCATGTCCATGCTAAACTGTCGTCATCGGGGCATTTCTAGCCTGCATTGCATGCATCTCTGTAAGTGGGCCGGACGTGGGAGAGCAGGAGAGCTCACGAGTCTGGATGTAAGGAAGTGAATCCATTGGTGGACGAAGGAAGGGGTGTTGTTGATGCAGAAACATGGCACACCTAGAAAGGGCTAATGCGACCATCTGTGTGCGTCCCTGAGGCAAGGGTTGATCGTAGACGCAGGCGGTAGACGGCAAAGAGCAAAAGTAAGAGGAAGAGGACAAGTGGAATGCCGCCAGAGGAAGACACTTGATCATGAACGAAACAGGTGATTGTGGGGAAGTTGAAAGAGACGAGGCGAGCATCCGGGTCAGTCAGTAACGTTATTTGCTCTGTTGTACCCCCACGGCTTGGGGGGTTAGTTAGATGTGATGTTCGGCATTCAACGCAACAAGCCTGATTGACAAGGCAAAGAGCAAAAGACGAAACAAACCGTAAAGGCAAACATGCCATGTCGCATTGTGCGTCCATTGTGCGTTGTGCGTTGTGCATTGTAACACTGACCTGACAAAGGGCGTAAGATAAACGAGGCTTTGACGACTCAAGATCAACAAGTCTCATACAGAGATCAACAAAGCGACCTGTGGCGCATCATCATCAACACCAACATCAACATCAATCCTTTGGTCCCTTCATGCATTTGGTGGTCCCTGAGGCGGGGTGTGTGTGTGTGTGTGTGTATGTGCACTGAAACGAAGTAAGCTGTGTGTCAAATCGTGTCTATCATCTGAGGATTTGGTTGGCAAAGTGACTGATTGTCAGTCACAAGCCATTCATATGATCATCACAACACAACAGCAAATTCGCATAATATTTTACTGATACACCGCCTCGAAAATGAAAATGAAAGCGGCTGGCGTTGCTTAGTACGACTCCAAAGAGCGGGCTTTTCCACTGGTGGGAAAGAGTTTAGACCAAGAGATTCCATTGTGGATCTTCCAGGAGCAAATGACGAATTAACGACGAAGAATTTTGTGGCGGTTTGCTTCTGGAAAAATATGAGAGATGTCGGCAATCATACATCAAATTTGCGTATGATTATGCGAGCAAGAGGCTTGGACAAGGGCAGTGCAAGGAGCTTCGTAACCCCTTTACGCACGGTACAATCAGCAGCGAGCCGTGAGCTTACAGGCAAGGCAAGTACAGTACGCAAGTATCCGTACACAAGTACAAAACACCAGGAGTCATGTCATTTTAGGGTCCAGGACGGTGTGACACACAGTAGATCAGGGCGACCTGTTTTCGGCTATGACAACGTGGATCTGCTCAGGTATCTCCTCAGGTATCTCAGGTTGGCCGTCGCTGACAGGCGCCACTGGTCAACTGAGAAGACCCTGACTGGACAATCTGTGGTCATCCAATGGCCATGTGCAGAAAAGGAGGAATTACACTGGTCTGGATGCCCTGTTAGCTGGGCTTACCCGCTGTATGTAAGACCTGAGATTTGTCGGTCTGCACTGAACTGGAACCGAAATTGGACCTCGGAATGTGTAAACGCTCGCCTCAAGATTGGATGCATCGTAACTTTCAAATTTCGAGCCGGAATGGATCCTATACGACTGCTTTATTTCTCGGCGTCCTGGAAAAGCGGACTCGACGCGGAGCATCAGCAGCGGAGCAAAGACAGGGCATGATATTTTCTTTTACGGGTATTTGGACGAGACATGGACAGTCTAATTACAAAGAGAGCAAAGCCTTGTGCGGCCCATGGATCGATCTAGGCGTTGAAAAGCCTAGCCCAGGAGACATCGTGAAGTGGAAGGGGGAGAAAAAAAAAAGAGGGCGCAGAAAAAAGCCATGAACCAGGAATCTTTCAAAAAGGCTAAGGCTGAAAACGAAAAGCTGGCGGCTTACTCGAAACCTGGCTTCTACCTTTTAGTAGGCATTCATACTCAGACTCAGAGTC
Source organism: Fusarium torulosum (assembly GCA_900312805.1). Classification (NCBI taxonomy): domain Eukaryota; kingdom Fungi; phylum Ascomycota; class Sordariomycetes; order Hypocreales; family Nectriaceae; genus Fusarium; species Fusarium torulosum. Next base: position 59,987 of record ONZP01000119.1, read on the forward strand.
AAGACTCATAATAATTACTCAATCAGTCATTGATCATTGATCATTCATCCTCCGTGTCCACTCACACCTCGCTTTTCCTGTCATCAATTGGTGAGACTGACTGTAAAAGACATCCGCGAGGTAACCAAGTAGCCAAGTAGCCAGGAGCCAGGAGCCAGGAGCCAGGCCAAGGAGTAAAGTGGAAAGCCCTGCCCTGAGCCCTTAGCACATGGCGCCCTGTGATGGAGATGAATGTAACGAGCCAGTCAGTCAAGATTCAAACCAGACCAAACCAAACAGGTCCAAACAGAAACCAAACCAAACCCTTTTGTCCAAGCCCGTGCTAGTAAAATTTCTTTGACACTGGGTCTCAATCCTTTTTTTCTTTTTTTCTCTTTGACTGAGACTCCATTTTTTACCCGCTCCTTGCACGGTAAATCGCCCGTTGCCCTCTGATTTAGGGGACGGCCCCCCCAAATCTTATCCCGTTCCTTGTCGTTGTTGGCCCCAACCTGCTGCCGAGTAATTGCCTTTTCTCTCTCTCTCTTGTCTCCTTTGTACCGCGAGGTTTTTCTCTGTTCATTATTCTCGTGGTTTCGCGCCGATTAACAAGGCTTATTAAATCAAGGACCCGACACCACCCTCTCCCATCTCGATTATTATTTCCCTTCGCCCTCCTCCGCCCATTCTTGTCCATTATTACTCCCTTTACCTTTATATATAACTACTCGTGCATTGTCCCTAAATACTTGCCTGGTCCTTGCTCGGCATATTTTAGGCTGTCTCAGATACTTGATCTGTACTGTACGTGCACTACACAAACGGTACCGTACCGTATTACCGTACTCGTGCCCTGCCCTTGGAGAACGTCATCTGCAGCAGTCTCCACGCGCAGTAAACAGCAACCTACACACCCAGACTTACCCAGACACCCACACACAGCATAGCAGCACAGACGCCACCCTTGATTGAGATTGGGGGATCCTGCAACTTGGGAATCAGCCGCCTTTCTACTCCTCTTCTAGCTTCTCCTCAAAAGCCCAGTCCGGCCCGGCCCTGCATCTTGCTTCTGTCCGTCGACCCATATCAGACAAAGCAAGCCTCTTCCCTCTTGTCCTAAGGAACACTCCAACAACAACTCTTATTCTATAGCAGTTTGACGATGTTTGTCTCGCTGTTATAGCACTACTGTCCTAAGGGACACATTTGACGACTCTTTTGACGTTGGTCTTCGATACTACCATTGTAGCGTCTTGTAGCTTAAGCTACCACTCGAAACATCCACAACTACACGCCTTCTAAACGACTACTCTCTTCCAACTTGTCGTGCTTTGGACTATCCTCGTTACTTGATCACGATTCGAATCCAGTTTCCTTCTTTGGATCTCCCAACTGGACCACCTTTCTCAAAACACGCTTAACTCCAAAATCACAATGTCACCTACCAACATGACAACCAACAACCCAGATACACCTTGGGTGGCTCACGGATCAGAAGAGATCGAAGAGGCTGACGAACCACCTGAGCTAAATTTCAAAAAGCAACAGTTTACTGCCAACGACTTCCAACGAACCACCATTCGACCCTCGACCGAAAAGTCCTCTTTGTTAACCAAGGCTATCAATGGAAACTCAGACGACGACCTCTATGTTCCTCAAGACGTTTCACGATCCACCACGACTAGGTCCCAGCGACGTCGCTCGCTTATCAGCAACGTTAGCTTCGCTTCGACCGCCGATCTGACGAGCGACACTGGTTTCACCAGCCCTTCGCGTCCTAGCACACCCAGCCCACCTCTCCATGACATGGGTATGCTGCGTTTGCATGATGAGCGCGTTCACGAGCCCACGCAGGTTTCTCTGCTGGGTGCTGCTGTCCGGTTACAGCAGTGCAAGACTGAGGAGCCTCGAAAGCGAAGTATTCAGTTCGCGTGCGGTGGCAAGCCTGCTACCAAAGAACAGCCTCCTCGTTCCCAGCCCATGGCTAAGGCGCCCTCTGCCCAGGAAGCTCCTCGCAAGTCATGCATCAAGTTTGCATGCCCGGCTCGACCCGCCTCAACTCAGAACACTCCTCCCCAGCACATGCACAGCTCTGCCAACAGAAAGGACGCCACGCCAAAGGCACAATCTCCATCCACCCCCAAGCGGGTCTCAGCTTTGGCCTTTGCTGCAGCTCGTCAAACCACTCCTCGCAGACATTCTATGTCGCGTCCTAGGTTCCTTCGCGCCGACTCCTCTGACTTCGCCACCGACAGCTCACAGTTTCACGAGTTTGCCAGTGGTATCGCCCGCGAGGATGACTGGATCCGACGTGACAGCAATGCCATTGCAGCCAAATTGACCATCAATGACACCCTCACCAAGGAGAACAATATCCGACGCTTGGCTACCGAGGCAGAGCAAGAAGCTCTAGAGGAAGAAGACGAGCTCGAGGACGAGGATAACGCTGATATCGACGACGATGGGGATGATGATGACGATGATGAGGACGAGGAGGATGAACTTGATGTCGAGCTTGACGAAGACGACGATGAAGAGGATGATGATTCTGATGGCTACCACACCGACGAGGAGACTGGGTTTGCCGATTCTGATGAAGACGACGAAGACGATGATATGCGTCTCTGGACACCTGGTGCCAAATCTGTGGTTCACATCGGTTCAGGTGCTACTCAGATGCGTCGCCCTTCCCTTCATGAGATGCAATCCGATTCATCCATCACTACCGTCAACAGTCAGAGGGCCAATCGCCGCTCAAAGCGAGTCAGATACGCCGAGGATGCTCCCGACCTTCCTGACAGCACTGATTTCGTGTGTGGTACTCTGGATGAGGATCGTCCCCTTGAAGAAGCGTACCTCTCGTGCCTCGCAGCTCGACGCAACGAGAAGCTTCGTGTCATTCCCCAGGACATTGACCCTAGTTTCCCTGCCTCTGAGCCAGAGGAGGAAAACGACGGAGAGATCTTCAACCCTGTTCATCACGACAGCGATGCGGATGAGTTCTTCCAGGGTAAAATGGAGGACCTGCATCACGAGCGTGACCGTCCTCGCCCTCGCCGCCGCAAGAGTGAGCATGCTTCTCCCAAGCGATTCCGCTCACCACCCCCAAAGCGTCATCACTCTCCTCCTCCTCCCAAGGCACGAGGTCGATCACCCAAGCCGTTGTTTGATCGTCAATCGCCTCGAAAGGCAAAGTCGCCGGCCCCTATCCGTCGACCCATCACCACACCTCTTGGATCTCCTCGATGCGGCCAGGTCAACTTCAACCTTGCCGGCCGTCCTGGACTCACTCACACCAAGTCTCTGCCCCGTGGTGGTGCCATGTGCCACCAGCGAAAGACCCGACAAAGGTTCAACATCGATAACGACACTCACATCCGTGGAGCTATCGACATTGTCAAGGGATTGGAGAGCAAGCGTCAGCGACGCAAAGAAAAGTTTCACCAGAAGTACTGCAACCGCGCACGCCGAGGTCAAATCCCCGAGCGTAAGCCCGTTCCTGGACGTGGCACTGAACGCATGCGAGAACTCGGCCTTCTTATGGCTGGCAAAAAGGACCAAACAAACTACGTCCTCTCCATCTAAGTATGCTTCTTGTCGTGTTTTGTGCAAAAGAACAGCAGTGCTTTTCAACTAGACTGCGAGACATGTCACGACGAAGATGATACATCTTACACGATTTAACTTGATGACTACACATGTCCTTTCTTATAGCATCAGCTCGGCTAGGTCTCCGAGCCTGTTATCTGTATATACTCATAATGGCCCCTGGATACTCGGCGTGACCGAGGCTTCCTGTACATATTTCTTTTCTTCTTTTTTATCATTAACATACTGCATAAAGCGGCCGGACAACGCTCGCTATTGGCGGAAAGGAGCACTTTTGAACTGCTTGGATACCCGATACAGCATATTGGTATTACTTGCTCGGCGTTGGATGAGAGGCTATCATGACATGCATTTAGCAGAATATCAATAACGACAATGATTATGTCTGCATATCAACTCTGTGCACCTTCCTGTGATGTTCCACATTTCTCGTTAAAACTATTTGGTATTTGATTGTATGGCTGCCCAAATTTATATGATTGCTTCCCAACCTGTATTATGTACAAGCTGGGACATGAATAGCCAGCTAGTATACATGTGAGTCAGGGTGACATGTACGGTAATAGTGTTGAATTGATTGCGATCAACTGGAAGCAACCGAGCAAGAGACATGCATATGACATAAGAATATAGAAAAGCAGTAAAGCATACTTCTAATCTGACAAGGTCGTTGTTCCTCGATGAATGACCGCACCCGACGTTTGGAAGTCGATGGAGTATACGGAGTACAGCGTGGCATGTCATCATGATGGGTGCGTTGCCTGAATTCTCAGGCCTGAACACAGCATCACCCTTTCTTACCAGCTTTGATCAATGAACGCCTCCTACCTAACAATCCACCAGCGACATTCAACGACGCCAACGATAACGACGACTCTTTTTCCAAGTGCAAGATAATAACACCCCGTTTTTTCATTTCAACATAGTACTCAACTTTAATACTCTGACAACATGTGGATCGTCAACTGGTGTACGTACTTGCCTACAACGCTTGCGACTTGAATGGGCTGACACGTGCTGCGTATAGTCTACGATGTGCTGTCCTCCTTGGGACTGCTTAACAAGCACGCGAAGCTGCTTTTCCTCGGTCTCGACAATGCCGGAAAGACAACTCTGCTCCACATGCTGAAGGTGCGTTAATGCAATGTCGTTGCATCGCTGGATGGAACCTAGGCGGCTGGATTGTTTGCTGCCAGCGGTGGCGGTTCTGGAGGAACATGACAATTGACGATTGATGTATAGAACGACCGTGTCGCTATTCTTCAACCCACTCTTCACCCCAGTAAGTTCTACCTTCGAAAGGGATTGATTGTGTTTTATACTAAGATATCAAAGCATCCGAGGAGCTTGCCATCGGCAACGTTCGATTCAACACGTTCGATCTTGGTGGTCATCAGCAGGGTATATCGAAACTGTCACCTCTTGCCCTCGAAGTCAACCTCTAACTTAATCAATAGCCCGACGTATCTGGCGCGATTACTTCCCCGATGTTAACGGCGTCGTCTTCCTTGTCGATGCCAAGGACCACGAGCGATTCGCAGAGGCCAAGGCCGAGCTCGATGCCCTTCTCTCTATGGAAGAGCTCTCCAAGGTCCCCTTCGTCATCCTGGGCAACAAGATCGACCACCCCGATGCTATCTCCGAGGACGAGTTGCGACACCAGCTTGGCCTTTACCAGACAACCGGTAAGGGCAAGGTCCAGCTCGAGGGCATCCGACCCGTTGAGCTTTTCATGTGCTCAGTGGTGATGCGACAAGGCTACGGTGAAGGTATACGCTGGTTGTCGCAGTACGTATAAGGGAGACCGGAGAGATGAGAGGCACGGAGCTAGAGAGGTATACCTGACGTCGAGTCCAAGTAGGAGAGGTAGGGGGGGGGGAAGACGTGTGGCTATCCAGTGTTTATGAGACCCAGAATTCTCCTTTAGGCGAACATTGGTCGTGAAATTCTACTACATTTATCTTGCTACATGTTTGACTGAGTTTGACTTTTGAAAAATCCTCCTGGTGATGGAAAAACTAGAGATCCCTGGGACATGTGCTAGGGTGTTTACAAGGGATGATTTAGGGGGATGTGGGATGCTCATGGACCATGGTAGGCATACAAGACACATATCATGATGGACGATGAAGCATGCTAAACTCAGCTAAAGAAGAAGGTGGTAAGAATTATTGTAAGACCTTATGCATCATATCTCGTGACTATAGTCCATGAGCTCACTATCTTACTGTTGGTGGTGATACCAGGTGTTCGATAGTGGCCTCGGTTCGCCAAGATTGACAGGTATGGACCCCCCGGGAGAGGTACCGCCGTACTTTTCCCCAACGGAATCTACGTCATGTTACTAGAACCATCACAAGGCAACCCAACAGAGTCCTGATCATAGCAATTCATTCTTCCCTTAATCTGTAACAACATCTTTCGATTTCGTGGGACTTCACTTCGATTTCTTTTTTGTCAGCAATGGGTTAAAGATTACCGTATCAAAATCGTTCGTAATGTCGTCCTCATTGTATACCTCATTACTCCCTCGCGATCCCGTCTATGGATTCCCCCCGAAATCCTTCGACCCCTCCTCTCTTCCAGATGTCGACATTGAGTTTGTCGACGCGCAAGACTTAGAAGCCTTTGAGAAGGCGTTACAGGCTCCAGATCCGCTCCAGAGCCCGACCGATGAAGCCGGCGCCCGGTCGCCGCGCAGTCCTAGTTCGTTTAGTGTGACAAAAAGGCCTTCGCAGGTTGAGACGGGCCTTGCAGATGATGTAGCTGCTGTCGCCGCGGCCGCAGGCGCTGCTTCCGGAGATCTTCCTGTGCCTCCGACTCCGAGCCAAGGAACTTTCATAACAGCGCAGAACGATTGGGCTCCCGTCAACGAGAAGATCTATCGCAATCGACGCGGTTCAAGGCGAAATAAGCGAAAGCGCAAAGGCGGAAAGGGGCACGTCGAAGGTCTTTTGGGCACACGAACCAAGGACGAGACCCGAGAAGGATATCTATATCAAGTTTCAAAATGGCCTTTACTCTTCTTCGTTTTCGCATGGCTAGCTGGGCTCGCTCTTATGTATCTCTCAACAAGACTATACATCTGGGTGTATGAGCACTTTTTCACATGGCGAGGCCAGCGAGAGAGACTCCGAAGAAATTTGCGAAACGCTTCAAAGTACGAAGATTGGGTGAGTGCTGCCAAAGAGCTTGACAACTACCTAGGTCGACAAACGTGGAGGGAAGAGAATGATTTCGCATATTACGACTCCAAGACGGTTCGAAGAGTATGGGAGCAGATGAAGAAGACTAGGCAACGGGCCGAAGAGCAAGAAGGCAAGGGCGAGAAGGGCGATGGAGGCAAGGCAGTGGATGAGCTCAAGACTTTGATTGAGGCCTGCGTCAAGAATAACTTTGTTGGTGTCGAGAATGCGAGATTATACAGCCAGACCTACTTTGGAACCAAGAATCTGGTGCAAAACTTTGTTGACGAGGGTAAGTTTTGAAATCGCAGTTTCATAACGTCAAATGATACTAACATGAAGTAGAGGAGAAATGCGTCAAGTTTTTGGCGAGTACCAAGCAGCTCGAGATGGAGCAAAAGCGAGTTCTTTTCAAGCACGTTTACGCCAACTACGGAAGAACAGCACTGTGCTTGTCCGGCGGCGCAGCATTCGCCTACTATCATATTGGTGTCGTTCGAGCATTGCTGGACGCGAACCTGCTACCAGATGTTATTACGGGCACCAGTGGTGGTGCATTGGTTGCGGCGCTGGTAGCGACTCGAACTAACGAGGAGCTTGACCAACTACTTATTCCAGCTCTTGCGGAGCGTATTAACGCTTGTGGCGAGTCCATTACTACCTGGCTTCCTCGATGGTGGAAGACCGGAGCTCGTTTTGACTCTGTTGACTGGGCTCAACGGTGTGGCTGGTGGACATATGGTTCCCTGACATTTCGAGAGGCCTATGAACGTACAGGTCGCATTCTCAATGTGACTTGTGTGCCAGCCGATCCTCACTCGCCAACAATCTTATGCAACTACTTGACAAGTCCCGACTGCGTTATCTGGTCCGCTGTGTTAGCTTCAGCTGCGGTACCTGGAATTCTCAATCCTGTCGTGCTCATGATGAAGACACGAGATGGGTCACTGGAGCCATACTCCTTTGGACACAAGTGGAAGGATGGCAGTTTGCGAACAGATATTCCCATCAAGGCATTGAACACACATTTCAACGTCAACTTTACAATTGTCAGCCAGGTCAACCCGCATATTAACCTTTTCTTCTTCTCCTCTCGAGGATCAGTCGGCCACCCAGTAACACATCGTAAGGGACGTGGATGGCGAGGCGGCTACCTCATGTCAGCGTTTGAGCACTATCTCAAGCTGGATATGAACAAGTGGCTCAAGTTTATCCGCCATGCCGAGTTACTACCGCGACCTCTCGGCCAGGATTGGAGTCAGCTCTGGCTGCAACAGTTTAGCGGCACCATTACCATCTGGCCCAAGTCGAGAATTTCTGATTTCTGGCATATTTTGTCAGATCCTGACCCCAACCGACTATCTCATATGATCCACGAGGGCAAGCAAAGCGCTTTCCCGAAACTCAAGTTCATTGAGAATCGACTAAAGATTGAGCGACTAGTCGAGCAGGGACGGTCAGATTCACGACCGTGGGCGCGACGGGGTAGTATCCAGACTATTCTGAGTGAAGACGATATCAGAAACATTCTTGTGGATGATATGGGCGCCAGCGTAACTACAGAGGAGGAAACGGATGCTGAGGATGTTGGTGGGCTTGGGCTTGGCATGACCACGCTCGATGATGGTCCTCTCTATGAAGAGCCAACGGAGAAGAGCGATTCAGAAGCGAGCAGGTGAATAGGGAGACTTGCATTGTAAGAGGAAAGAAAGGTTGCACGGATGATGGCATCACACAGTACAGTACAGTTGCTTTGTAGTTGTAAATTGGTATGGGCGGATTAGGTAGACAGTCACAAGCGTTACTTGCTTATATCGAAGCGTTTCATTTGTCAAGGGTAGACTAAAAATAGAATTGGTATTACTTATTCTTGTGGCTTTATTATTAACTTGAACACGAACTGCATCAATAAGTAAGGTAGTCAGTCTCCCGGTTACTATGTTGTCAATCTGCTACGTATTTCCTAACATAGACTTCAATAGCGTCAATGGTGGACACTAGAAGCTCATAGATTTACAGGGCTGAGTCCGCTAACAAACAGTGGCTGCGCTTTCTAAAATTGATATCCTTGCGAAGTTGCGCTGAAACTATGAACTGTGAACACGGTGGCGCGTACGGAAGGAGCCAGTAGTGGAAGCGGGCAAGTGGGGAGTGACAGATAATCCGATTACCGGCAGCCGTCAACCCGCTCTGGGTCTGTTCTGACCTAAGTCAACCTCCATGGGAAATGCGCTGCGTGGCCGTAACTAAACGACACGACACTTTCTTCTTTTCTCACCACCAAGCATAATTCTCGTCTGCCAGTAAAAAACCACACTCTTTTGGGGCAGAGTGTTTGTACTTGGCTTTATAGAGAGCTTCTCTTTATTTGTTGCAGCGGATTCGTGTCTCTTTGTTTGAACTCGAGCTTCTATCTAGTGATAGCCTTCAGTTGTGGGCTACGTTTCCCCTTCGAGCTTCCTTCAAGAGTAGCCCTGGGGCTCTCTTCAAACCGTCAAGATGAGTTCAGACTACTCTTACGACGAGCAGGTAAGACGAAAGCGACATATCTTCTTTCATTGTGACAATGGCTAATGCTCTGCATAGGGTCAATTCTTCCCCTTCTTTATCCTCACCCTTACTGGAATCGTCACTGTTCCCCTTACCTACACACTCCTTCGTCCGAGCCGCGATCAAGATGCGCTTGCGCCGCGCATCAAGACAGACTACAAGTCGGAGCATGCTGCCACAGTCGAGTCACTCAAGACAGCGCAGAAGCGTAGCCAATGGAGGGTCAAGCGGGCCATCTTTGCGTTAGTTGGTTGGGCTCTCATGGGTGGCATGGTCTACCTTATTATTGTCACGCAGCGAACTGTCCCAAAGCTTTATAACCCCTACGATATTCTCGGCATTTCAGAGGTGAGCTTTGCGACAATTGCATGACCTCAGACCAATGATACTAATACAATCGCTTCTAGTCCCTCAATGAGAAGCAAATCAAGTCGCACTACAAGCGCCTTTCGCTCAAGTACCATCCCGACAAGGTCCGACCTGACGCCGCCAAGAACGAGACTGTCGAATCTCTTACCAACTTCTACGTCGAACTCACCAAGGCCTACCAATCCCTCACAGACGAGGAAGTGCGCAACAACTACATCCAATATGGTCACCCCGATGGAAAGCAGAGTTTCAGTATGGGCATTGCCCTCCCCCAGTTCATGGTCTCCGATGGTGCCGGCAAATATGTTGTTCTCATATACACTATGCTTCTTGGAGTTCTTCTGCCATGGTTGGTTGGATCGTGGTGGTATGGTACAAAGAGAAGGTCCAAGGAAGGTGTCCTGATGGAGAGTGCCAACAACCTGTTCCGACAATACGACGACGAAATCGAAGAAGGTGGCATCATCACAGCCCTTAGCGCTGGCAAGGAATTCGAGGAGATTTTCAAGGGCGACAAGGCCGAATCTGGCCTTTCCAAGATTGAGTCCAGAATCACGGCCTCAAGCGATGCCCAGCCCACTGCCTCTGGCATGTCACTCAAAGACAAGGAGGCTCTCGAAGATCTCGACAATGGTGTACGACGAAAGGCCCTTGCTCTACTCTGGGCTTATCTCGGCCGTGTTGAACTTGACGACCCTGCTCTTACCAAGGCCAAATTCCAGGTTGGCCCCATTGCCCGCGCCCTTAACCAGTCCTTTAACGCTATCACTCTGGCTTATGGCAACATTGGCCCCATCGCCAACTCGTTCTACACCAGCCAGAACCTGATTCAGGCTGTTGCACCCCATGCTTCTCCTCTTCTCCAGCTTCCCCACGTCACTCCTGAGATCGCTCGCGCTATTGAGGGCGATTCCAAGACTCACCTGCCTGTCCACCGATTTATGGATCGACCTGATACTCAACGCAGACAGCTTGCTGTTGGAGAGGGTCTCTTGACTGAGGAGCAGTACCAAACCGCAATTGGCGTTGCTAAGCAAATTCCCTTCTTCCGTGTTTCCAGGGCTTTCTTCAAGGTCACCGGCGAGCGCTTCATCATTCCTTCATCGCTTGTTTCCCTTGTTATCAAGGGTCGTTTTATTCCTCCCGGTACTGAGGACATCCCTCCCGTCAACGAGCTGGATCTCGAGGATATTGACCCGGCAGAGGACGACATCGAAGCTATCAATGGCCGCAAGAAGAAGACTATCAAAGGACCTGACGGCAAACTCATCCCCATTGAAGAAGAGTCTATTCTTCCTCCTCTTACACACGCCCCCCACTACGCCCGTGATCACTCTCCTCAGTGGCATGCTTTCCTTAGCGATTCCAAGCAGGGCAAGATGGCTGTTCCTCCTTTCCACTTCGCCAAGTTTGACCAGCCCATCATGGATGATGAGGGCAAGCCCACTTTCAACATGCAGACTCTCAAGGCCCAATTCGCTGCTCCCCCTCAAGCCGGACACTATACCTTTGTTCTACATATTATCTGTGATGCCTACGTTGGCTTTGACACCAAGATGGAGGTGACACTTGTTGTAGAGGAGGCTAGCAAGGCGACAGAGATGAAGGCCGAAGACGAGATCAGTGAGCCTGAAGAGGGTAAGTTTGAATCACATTTTCTATCGGCGAAACAGGATGCTAACAAAATTTCAGATTCTCTCGCTGGACAAATGCACGTTCTCAAGACCGGTCAGACCCCCAAGGCCCGCCGAAGGGACTCTGACGACTCTGAGGAGGAGAGTGGCACGGATGAGGAGGAGGAGGACACCAGCGCAACAAATACAGATACCGAGGACGAGTCATAGCCGGGCCTGTGAGCTTTTTCTTCTGAGGATAAAAAAAGAGTATTGTAATCGCAAAATCATGAACAAAATCTTCACATCCTGAGCATGACGTTTGTCTGCCGAAACCGAATGATTTGTTGTGTATGTATTAGGGAAACAGGGAGTCGCATGGAGGAAGAAGACAACACTGATATTGGGCATGTGTTTCTGCACTTAGAAACAAGTTGGGAGTTTAGGGGTCTCTTTAGGTTACCACGTATATAACTTTTTCTTGCCGTTCGAGGATTCTTATGATCACAAATTATGTCAGGGACCAATTGTTTCTTTCGACTTCGTGCCAGCTTTTAGACTATATATCTCGAGCCTCCAACTTATAACACAAACAAGCTATTATAGCAACCAACATGATATATACGCCTGAATTATCATTCTCCTCTACCATTAACCTGATGCCTGTGGGGCGCGCGGCTTGTTTCCACAAAATTTCTACATCTTTTGCGATACTTCGTCCAGATTCTTTTATGACTTTGCGAGGACGTAGACTGTGAGTAATATATAAGGGTTCCAAAGACGCAAGTCCAGCTTTCGTCTCGCTCGTAAAGCTCCTTCAGACAACAGCGAGACTTTCCTAACAGACTCTTACACCACAGACCTCGACACCCTTGCCCTCAATACGTGCGGATCGGCCAAAGTACAGGAGTGAAAGTTCGCGAATGAACAGAGCGTCAGTGTCGCTCCAGACGTCGAGACCCATGCTCTCCACAGCGTGGCTATCTACGCGAATGGCGTCAGCAGTGTCTTCTTCGAAACCGGAATCCGATGGACGAAGTGGTGTTCTTTCAACCGAGATTTGTGATAGGCCCTCATCGTCGTCGTCTTGGTCAGTGTATGGTTCGTCTTGGCTGTCAGCTAGATCAGCTAGCACGGATAGTATTTGAGTGGTGAGGCGGTGGAAGTAAGCGATGATGGCGAGCTCAAACCTGGCCTCTCCTGAGCCATCGGGAGCGCGATGATTTTGGTTCAAAGAACCGAGCGAATCTGCCAAGGGTTCAGAGCGGGAGCCTGGCCGAGGCATAGTCATGGCCGAAGGGCCAAAGTCAGCGAGTAGGGAGGCATCATGAGATGCTTCTTCTTGCTGTTCCTGACGCAATTGTTCACCAGCACTGGCCCACCACATATAACCATTGTAAGCAAAAGCCGCCCAGGTTAAGGGCTCGACGATCTTTTCAACTGCATCATCTCGTGGATCACGGACAATATGGCTGGACAGAGAAACCCGGCGCGCAGAGCGCTCTTCTTCAGGCGACTCTGGGACAGCGCTGGGAATCTGGCTGGCAGTAGCAAGTCGTGAGAGGCCATTCTTCAAAGAAGTAAAGCGACGTAGATCTCGTTGGGTTGCCTTGATTGGCTGCCCGCGGGGACATTCGACCACAGGCCAAACCCGCTCTGTAGCATTAGAGGAGTAGTCAGGAGGCAGAGTGACCAGCATATCCCAAAGAGTGTCCTTCATAGCGAGAATACTGTCAGTAGTACATGCGATCCAACCGGAGCCCGATTCGTCATCTACTGCATCTTCGTCATTGCGAAGTCTTTTGGATGCCTCAAAATCATCCATCAGGAAAGGAATGTCATGGACACCAATTGAGAACAGTGGTCTTAGGCGTTGTGTTGAAGCCGAGCCTGGGAGTATATCGGTGACAGATAATGGAATGTTGGAGAGAACAGACAAATTATATACTAGAAAGAGACCGTCAGTGCCATGTCAAGGTCGGGGAAAGCGTTCAACTTACCAAAATCACAGACTTCATGGACGGGTGCATGGCATGATATTAGAATACGCTTACGCAGTAAAGCAGCGCGGTGTATAGGAAAGATCAGGGGACCAAACTTGTCCAAAAGACTAGTCAAACTCCAGGCGGGATGATATGGCGAGAGCCTGTTGCCAGGGGGTATTAGAGAGGCGCCATCGGAAGCTGATCGGTTGCGGTTATGGGTTTTACGAGGGAAAGGTTGTGAGATGAGTGACGGAGAGCTCACGGGCGTCTCTCCTGAAAGACGACGATTGCCATTGCCCGTCTTTTCGCGATTGGCAACCCAATACTCTTCAAGTATACTCGTGTTTTTGCGATCCTCTGCAAGTTTCCTAAGCAAGGTGTTAGCCGAATCCACGTCTCAACCCCAAATGCATTGCACATAGGGAGGATTGATGCATACGCAGCCATTTCCTTCAGCCCTTCAGCATGTCTCCATGCGCGGCCCAGCCGACCATAGCTCAGAGGTACCAGAACACCGACTGCAAACATCCTCGCATTTCGCGCCTCCTCCTCGTCGCAGGGCATGTTAACAAAGGCGCTGAGTCCAGCATGGACGCTATCGTTGACGAAGTAGATGAGGTCCTCAGAGACGGTATGTAGCCCAGAGGGAAGAGATTTGTACTCGACGAGGCCCTCTAGGTCAATTCCTGGAGCATTCTGCTTCCAGAGAATCGTATATCCGGCCTTTACATCGAAGTGAATAAGAAAGAGAGCATCGATCGGAGGACGGTCGAGAGGTTGGTTAGAAGGCATGCGGACGGAAAGAGAGGGTTGTCCTCGGCGAACGGAAGCCATAGCGATTGATTATTGGCGGAAGCGCATCATATACTGGGACAAAAGTTGAGGGAGCGCAAGATAACAAGCGCTTAAGTCGACAGATTGTGAGGGGAAGCGAGGCAGTCGAAGCGAGGAAGTCGGAAAGGGACAAGTGAGCGCAGACGAGAGGCGATTTCACGCTTAAAGGAATTGGAGTCGGAAGCCGCTGCGGCCCTGACTATTATGATGAGTAGACTAGAAGCCCGCGATAGTTGCAATGGAATAGAACAGAGTCCTCGTGGGTTGTGGAATGGGGATGGTCTTGATGGGCGTGTTAGAGTTGAGTCTGTTTGGCTTACAGTGGTTACATTAGGTGCCTACCTCTAGCTCCAGATAGCTCACTATCGCAGCCGGTAGAGTACCCGATAGGCGCGGGCACGTGATGCATCGGGGGATATCATGACATGAGATGGATTCTGCCTCTAGGTCGTTAATATCTATCTGACCATGAATGAACTTGAGCAATTATTTGTTATTTTATTCAAATATTAAACTCACAGGGTAACGGCTGGATTGACCTGTCAGTTTCGTTCACATGTCTTAGACTCAAACTTAGCTGGTACTGTGCTACACTGGTAGAGCCCAAAGAGGGAACACCTCCACTGAATGAATGTGACCAGAAACGAAGAGGGTGCTTGGATTAGATTAAGAAACTCGGATACTCGGAGGGATAGACTGCTGAACCTTGAATGCTCAGTTCGACAGAGGTTGTTGTCTGAGCCCATGTGTCCGTGGGTGTTTTTGAGTATAGGTTTAGACTACCAAAATAGCTTAGACTTGAGAGGTCAATACATAATTCTCCAATAGAATTTGACTATTATCGTAGTAACTTGAAGAGTACACTGCACATAATACGTCGGTGTATAAAAGTGGTTGACTGCCTATGGTAGGCTATATCTTTGCTGAGTCAACATCCATGTCATGTCTTTCCTCATCCTCGGCGTCGACTTTCACAAGCCATCACAAGGAACTCCTGTACCTGTGACATCACATCGCAACCAATCACGGCCTTCCAATCAGAGACGTTTCCGTCCCGTGTCAAGCGGCTTTGCCCATTTTCCCACCATCTTTTTTTTATATAGTCTAAGGTGAGGTAGTATAGGCCTATCTCATGACCTTGTGAATATATGATTTATTTCCCTCACTCTATTCTACAATCTTATACAATAACTTATTGAGCTGAATGAGCTATATACCATAAAACACTCAGTATATGTATCTGCATCGTGTCTCAAAAATCACTAGAAATCAAAAGAAACAGAAAAAGAACCCCGCCATAGACTATGGGTCGCTGCAATTAACTACCCACCCACTAACTCAACAACCCAACCCCCGCCAAATCCTCTCCATCCCAGCTGACCTCCACTACCTCTACCTCTACTTCCACCTCCCGTCTGTCTTTAAACTCAACCTCTTCTGTCTCACTATATAAGTTCCTTGCCAGCTCTGCTGTTCTTTTCCTTCAAGCCCCCTCCTCGCCCTATAGGTGAAGACAGTTCAGCTGCCCGTCATGTCCTTCTCCAGCATCTTCACCTACTTCGTCCTCGGCTATGCCGCCCTCATCATCTTCTTCTACGCCATGTCCCTCGTCGTACCTAAAGCCGCCTTCGCCGCCCGTGGCCTCGCATCGTATATAGCTCTTCTCATCGTCGCTGCCTACGGTGTTTTCGCCTCCATCTTTCTCACCATCATCGGCAAGCAGCAGATCGCGCAATGGGCCGTCGGTCGTTCTTTTCGGTATCTCATGCTCTACACCACTGGTGTTGAGTTTGTCATTGAAGACCCAGACAATGTCCTTGGCACCACGCGACCAGCTGTTTTCGTTGGGAACCACCAGACCGAGCTTGATGTTCTCATGCTCGGTACAATGTTCCCCAAGTACTGCAGTATCACAGCAAAGGCTTCCCTCAAGAAGATGCCCTTCCTCGGCTGGTTCATGTCCCTGAGCGGCTCTATCTTTATCGATCGCAAAAACAGCAAGGATGCCCGCGAGGCTATGAAGGGCGCCGCCACCGAGATCCAGTCCAAGCGACAGAGCGTTTATATGTTCCCAGAGGGTACTCGAAGCTACGCCAAGGAGCCCATGTTGCTGCCTTTCAAGAAGGGTGCTTTCCATCTTGCCGTTCAGGCCGGCGTGCCTATTGTGCCATGCGTTGTCGCAAACTACAGCCATGTTCTCTACCCGAAGACTCTCACTTTCAGGGCCGGAAAGATCCCCGTAAAGAGTAAGCGTCTACATATTTACACTTGCCCAGAGATCTAACCCCTATGCAGTTCTCAAGCCTATTCCCACTAAGGACCTGTCTCCTGCCGATGTCGAAGAGCTCACCAACACAACACGCGAAATCATGCTCAAGGAACTCCATGCTATTACAGCAAAGGCCCGTGGCCAGCCCATGGCTATGTCGACTTCAAACGTCGATTCAACAACCGCCAAAAGCTCTGCTATCGACACTAATGGCTCCGTGCAATGAATCGTTTTCTACTAAATAAGTAAAGCGTCCAAAAGAATAAGAAAAAGATAACCAGGAAGAAGAGGAAGGACATGAGGGATCGTGGGACTTAGGGATGTGACGTCAGATGCAAGGACTCGAGACAGCCTTTTGATACCCCCATAGACGCATGAGGCGGCCTGTGCTTGTTTTGGGCTTGAGCAGAGCCGAACTGCTTTTTGTTTACTGCTACTGGTTTCGTCACTGGAGCTTGCTGACTTGCGTTTGTGTGTTTCCAGTACTTACGGCGCATGATGGAATGAATAGACGTATGCACATATACGCGCCAACTATCGACATTAACACCCCATTTTGATGGGCCATGAGAATCGCGTCCGTGGATGGTTTAGTCGAACATATACACACATTTCGTGTTTCATTTGATATCATCTATCATCATCTAATCTCAAAAAACCGGAGGACCAGAAACGAGATTCAACTCCAATATCGCCAGATCCGCCTGATATCTCGCCATGCACCGAGACCAACCAACCCATTACAAAGAGATACTGCTACACATAATAAAACCCCGTACAAGAAGAAGTCACATCTTTTGAATAAAACACATATCCCCACACGCTTACTCTCTAAGCGCTTGTAGTGCTTGCGTCAATGATACTACCCTTAGACTTCGACCTCTCCTTAGACCGGTAGAGTTGCTGTTGGTGGCTGTAGGACTCAGATCATCACGCCAGAAACGGAAGACGCGCTTCAAATCCCGAGGAATACCCTCAAGCACAACAGTGGATATGGGCACAAAGGGACGGTCCTCCATGCCTGCTGCAAGAATAGCATATTCTTGAGCAAAATCGAGGGCGTTTCGGAAAGATCCATATTGGGATTGAGCGCGGGCACCAACAATGATGTACATCTCGAAGAAAGCGTCAAGAACGTAGATATGCTCAGGGGAGAGGTCGTGCTGGTTGAAAGGGGCGATCTCGGAAACCTGCTGCCGGGTCTCTGCGTCAGAGCAAAAGAGTCTGCTGCAATACTTGGCATAGTTGGGCTTGAGTCTCCAATGGTCAGCTGAATGGGGCTTTGATCCCCCCTCAAAGAGTGACCAGAACGACGCAGACTCATGGCCATCGTCGACCTCGATCAGCTCTCCAGTAAGCGTGAGCTCAATGGCGACAAGCTTGGCAGCACTCAGCTCTGTCACATCGCAGCCTCGTCCCTTCCAGATGTAGGCCTTACCCTGACTGGTGATGATGTAGACGAATCCTGAGCAAAGGCTGGATGGGTTGAAGTCGCACTCATCGAAAGCAACCTGACCCTGATAACGCCGGCCGCAGAGCATGTTGGGTGCTATTGAGTCGTACTTCTTGCTTGAGCCTCTTCTTATCAATACAACACCACCAAGGGCTTGTAGAAATTCAGTTGTTTCTTTGCCCTGCTCCATCTTGACTACCTTGCCACCCAATGCCTTGGCTTCCTTCTGGACAAAGAGAAGGGCATCATCGGCTGCGGACTCTGCCACTTGATCGCCAACCCAGAAGTAGATTTCCAATCGCTTCCATCCGGCCTCATTCGTGAAGCTGTGCGGGGCGATGTACATTTCCCGCTCAAACAGAACCCGTTCGTAGTGAGACGGCACAGCTGTCTTCTTACCCTCTGCCGAAATTTGGAACACCTGAAAGCTAAGACTTTGAATCTTCAGGGGACCTGTGGCCGGGCGGTTTATAAGAAGCTCTGCAGCATCCACCTTGTACTCAGCTCTTGCAGGTTTAGGCCCAAAGAAGTCGGTCAACAGGCTTGCTACGTCGTTGCCGTTGCCCTGGCTTGGGGTTTTTGGTGGGACTACCGATGGTGTTTGTTGAGTCTTAGGAGTCTGTGGTGCTTTAGGGGTTTGTGGTGATTTAGGGGTCTGCGGTGCTTTGGGAGTCTGAGGCTCCTTGGAAGGAGGCGTGGGTAATGGCCGTGTCGCCACTCGCGATGGGGTCTTGTTGACTTGCAACGGAGAAGAGCGGACGGGCTCAGGCAGGGGACGAGAGGATGCTCTTGGCGGTGTTTTCACAACTGCAGGCTCTGATTTATCCCATGAAGGCTTTGCGGCCAAAGGTTGCGGTTGGGCGGCACCGCCGAACATCGCTGTGGCGTTCTTCACAGATACAACAGGGTCGCTGTCAACCTTGGTTGGAGAAGATGGTTCCGGCTCTTGTAGCGCGCGCTGGAACATCTTGACGGGAGATCGAGAGCCAGTTCGTTGATGTGTCAACCGTATAGGCTCTTTGGCCAGTTCTGACGTCGTACCATTTGATGATGCGAAATCGAGAAATCGGGACATGCGGTTATTGTCAAGCTTCTTAGGTGAGCTAGGTTGTGAAGCGGCATCACCAGTCTTCTGGACCCTCAGTGGAGAGGGGTAATCAGTTGGAGCAAATTCGGTGTTACCAGACTGCTTAAGAGGAAACGAAGATGTTCGCTCGTCACGGGTTTGGAAGCGTCGAGGCTCGCTATCTTGAGGTTTTGTAGGCGTAGGCTTTGTAGGTGTTGGTTTTCCGCGGATGGCGGCTTTGGCAGCGACTTGCTGCTGGATGGAAAGAGGAGAAGGAATTGACTCCTCAACCTTCCCGGCAGGGGGTGTTGGTTCCACTGGCTTCTTTTCAACTGGTTGAACAGCTCTCGGTGTGGAAGGCCTGGGCTTGTCTTGTACAGGTTTTGGTTCGGCTGCTGGAGATGCAGCGACGGCTGGGGCTGCAGCAGTAGTTGGCGCTTTTCTCCTGGGACCTCGTGCTCGACCCTTAGTCATATGTGTCAGTTGCGGCCCAGGAGTGGAAGGTTCTGTAACTGTTGTGCTGGTAGGCTTTTGGGAATCAGATTCTTCAGGGGCCTTCCCTCCATTGGAAACCATAGGAGGGGGTCCTCGTGCGAGCATGCCGGCGAGGGCTGGGTTGAACCGCCCAGCGAGCTTACCTCCCACACGTCCTTGCAATCTACCAGGTGAGCTTGTCTCCTTGTGCAAGACTGGCATGGCTCGCGGCTCCTCCGGCTTCGTATTAGATTCGGTAACTACTCGCTTTAGACCCTCGTCAGCGGGTTCTGGGGCGGATTTAGGAACGGGCTTGGGCGAAGAAGGGGTCTGGCTGGGTATCCTCTTGGGACCTGGTGTCGGCTTGGGCGTATCTGGCTTACTCGGTGCAGGTGTTGACTTTATTTCAGCCACAGATTTTCTTCTAGCCATCTCGGCTCTCTTTGCAAGTCCTTCTGGCAGCGGAGAATCATTTGTAGGAGTGTTGCTCCTCGAGATGCCTTTACCATCGGCTTGAGCTTTCTTAAAGTCATCCTTCTTCTTTAGGATAGCCTCCTTGAAGTCATCGACTCTCTCGGCCTTCTTCGGTCCGCCTGTCTGGTTAAGGGAAGCCTTGCCCTTAAGAATGTTATCCTTCAGTTCATCAGGGGGTACATAGTTCGAAGTCTTGGTCCTGCGGAGAGTACCGAAAACATTCTTGAACTCGGGCTCCTGGGTCTTTGGCGTATCGGAGCCGGTTGGTCGATGTCTCAAGCTACTGCGGAAATCCTTCTTGGGAGGTGTCTCTGGCTTAGGCTTGGGCACAGGCGCGAAGGACTTTACTTCTCTGGGGCCCACAAGCTCCTCATCCTTGGCAGGTTCCGATGTCTTCTTCTCTTCTTCCGTAAGTTCGGGATCTGGCACAGGCTCGGAGTCAGATTGGGCTATCTTCTCCTCGGTAGGAGATCCGAACTCGAGTTTAGGGGCACTCTTGGAAATGCTGAAGTTGGCGCCGTGGCTACTGAAAGGTCGGTTACCACCTGGGGGAGGGGAGTAAATACCGCCAAGGCCAGTTGTGTTTGTCTTGGTAGCAGTTCCCATGGGAGTAGACCTCATAAGTCCTCCGATACTAACTTGATGCTTGTGAGAAATGGACCCTGGGCGAGGCCGCGTTCCTTCAGTTCCAGGAGCGCCCCCCTTGTTCTTGTTCAGCTCTGCCAGCCAAGCTGGTTGCGATTGGCTAGACTTATGATGAGACTTTGGCGATTCGGGAGGCTTATTCAACGCGCTTTCAAGCCAGCTTGACTTCGTTGGACTCCATCTCCGAGGATCCATCGTCTTGGAAGGGCTCGAGGGAACGGCAACTGTTTCCATAGCGGTATCTATCGTAGGGGCCTTTGGCGTAGCCTCATTGTCAGATTCTCCATGTCGCGATGTTGGTCGGCTGGAGCCTGGTGTAGTTGATCCAGGCTGCGCCATGCTCTGAGGTCGAGCATTTACAGATAATCCGCCACCCTGGCTCGATTGAATAGAGTTGGCACGGTTTAAGCCAGGAGGACCCGTAACGCTCCATCGTTTCACACTGTCCGATCTTTTCATCATAGCGCTCTGCACAAAGCCTCCCATTCCCTTTGTAGGCGAGTTGGATCGCGAATTGGACCGGGTAGGAGACATACGGCCGGGAGATGCAAGCCGATCTCCCAGAGGCTTGTCGTCACCAGCATCAAAGCCTGGAGGGTTGAGCGTTGGGGGCGTTGCCAATCTCATCTTAGTAGGTGTGGCAGGTTCCTCGACAGGTGGGCTTGGCTTTGGTTCTTCAGCTGACATGCCTGGTAGTTGCGCTTCGACAGTGGCCATATCTAAACGATCAGTGTCTTCGACCTGGTTCTTCCGGTAAGCAGCTGAGTTAGCCCCTCGATCAGCGGTTTGGCGGAACCATGAGGGGTCCTTGGACCCAAGAGACTGGGCAATTTGGTCTTTGGAGAAGGTCTGCTCGGTGGCGGAAGCAGGAGCAGGAGGATCCTGCGACCCGATGAACGACCGTTGGGTCGCATTTTGGGTTGCGAGCATGCTCAACGGGCGGGTAGAGCCGCTGCGGGAGTTAGGCCGACGTTGCCACGACAGTGCAGAGTAGCGTGTGGGCGGTGTAGTCGCAGACTTTGTGTCAACATCAAGAGGAGATTCGTTCTCCTTGGTAGGGGAGGAGCTGAAGTCCATTGTAGCGTCAGGCTTCGCTTCAGGTGAGCCTGACTGCGAAGCACTGTCGTTTCTTGATGGCCCAGGAGAGTCGAGCCTCAATGCCTCGGAGAGATGTATGCTGCGACGACTCGAGCGTGGTGAGGGAGTGTTCGCTGGGGATGACTTTTGTGGCGAGATGGATCTGGCACGTTCTGTAAAGACGGGACGTAGTTAGCAAAAAGGACAGCATCAGCGGTTGAGTGCTTTCAATGGCATCTCATAGCCAAGACATAACCGTGGGGAAGCAAGTAAATAACAATAACAAAAGCCCCAAAAATAAACATCGGGTGTACGACGGAGTATGTTGCCCCGGCGAAAGGAAAGGGAGCGCCATCAATGCAACGAGGAAAGCCTCTCGGAGGAAAGCGAAGGTGCAACAATGGCAATGGATGGCTAAGTTCTTTTTTGTTTGTTTCTGCTCACCTTCACGACGGGCTTGTCTTTCTCGCTTTGCAGCCAAGTAATCTTCGAGCTCACGAGCTCTCACATCGTCTTCTTCGATCTGTTGACCGCGCAGGCGCTCGACCTGCTCGAGAAATTGGGAGACTTCGTCGGACATGGCTCTGGGGCTTTTGGGACATGACACGGAAGGGAGTGGATGTTTTAAAAGAAGGACGGCGCCGGAGTAAGGAGGGGCGCTCTGGAAAGTAAGTGGGAGCAAATAAAATGCAATACAATGCAATCCCACGCAAGGTTGCAGTAGGTATTATAGACTGTTTTGCTATCTTCCCAAGAGCTACGTTAGCCTTGAGGTGCTTTGCTGGTGGGAAGTTGGCAATAGATGGAGACTGGATGACTGGGATGGGATCATGTCTGTAGCTGCAGTGGAAATTTCCCACGCCGCTTCTGAGATCTGATTGGTCCTTGGCCCGTCCCAGGTATGTCTCTCCTAGCACCCACTGGAGGAGGGGCCGCTGTAAGGTCCCCGTAAGCCAGGTCTCAGGGGCAATCGCTCCCGCTGTGACAGATTCCAACCCGACCCAAATGTGGCCATCAAGAGACGGAATATTTAATTTTGATGCATATCAAAGCTCGATCTAATGCAAAACTCTGCATGAACCTTAACTCATCTTGCTTGCATCATGCATATACACTCGAACGATGGATATACTAAACTCAAGTGAACTGATAGATACCTCTCGCCTTCAGATGCTGTGTTTCCATGTGCGCCATTAGTAAACAAGAGCAACATAAACGTCATCCTTTGTTTACTTTCTCCCATCATCCCCCACGGTGATCCACCACAACGACAAGCCCAAACCATGGCTTGGGTCCGTTTAAACCTTGTCACGACTTGTTTCATCAATGTATTTTATGCCTCAGACCATGACTGCAGCTTATTCATAAGCCCCAGACGATTAAATAAATGCGGCGTAGGTCTTCAGACGAAGCTGCAAGCGGCACTGCTGCTCTCCCGCCCACTACGTACAGTCTCTTCCCTGCTTCTCGGTTAGACGTGGCCCGGGCAGATTGCGTGCTGTAAGGTAGAGTTTGGCGGGACGTTGCCCGGCGTAACGAGTTTATTGTATTGGGTTTCAATGTTTAAAACTTGGCTAGCTGCCTTATGCATGATATCCATTATCCAGGCTTTGCGGCTGACTTGACTGCTTGCTTCTAAGTGCGGCCATTCACAGTTGTGGATTGTTTGCTTTCCGCAAAAGGACATCTTGTTGTGAGGCCAACAGGAAATGCTGAGTTAATCCAGGCTTGTTTAGTAGAGGAACAACCTTCTCTTTGCGTCCTCCACCACCCATGATAGTCCCTCCTTGAGATTAGTACCGGTAATGGCGCTACATGGCAGGATGTTCCAGCGATGTGATCGTATCGACTCCAACTGTAGTTCCTACATCTAGCAATTAGCTTGGCGTTGTTCTTATGTTCGATCTTCTTCTGAACATACCGAGAGGATCTCTTCCTTTGTCATGCATCCCTCAACATCTGTCTTGTTCGCAAACACTAACAGAGTTGCCCCTGCAAGACGCTGTGCAACTTGTCAGTAGCTTCCCACCTGTTGTCGTGTCGTATTACGCACCTCTTGTAAGAGAAGCCCTTGAAGCTCGTCTCTGCAGTCCTGGATTCGTATACGGTCCGTTGCGTCGACAACCCATATCAATGCATCTGTCTTTTCGAAGTAGTTTCTCCAGTATGACCGTAACGTCTTCTGACCACCCACATCCCCTGAAGAGTCAGCTCATGTCGCTCGGATACTTGGGGCTATTCAGGGAACATACATATGTTCAATTTGTACCTGTGAAAGTCATTAGCAGTGTTTCGGTGCAGATGGCGCTCTACTTGCCCCTCGTAGTCAATCGTCTTGATGATGAAGCCCAACGTCGGGCTTACTGTGTTGACATCTTCCCCCATAACCTTCTTGACAATCGTCGTCTTTCCCGCATTGTCGAGTCCACTGCAATCCGTCAGGCATGAGTTCTATTCTTTTAGATCGGTGCCATACTCACAGCATCAAAATCCGCATCTCCTTGTCCTTGAGTCGAGCTTTTCTCAGGATTGACAGCATTTTGCAATAGAGCAATGGTCCAGTAGCCCAAAGATATGAGCAACTCAGTACTTTGGTCTAGTAATTCTCAGTAGTTTTCCTCAAATATGTCGGTTCGCGTAGATTCTTTCGTCGTCGGTGTGCTATGGAGGTCGTTGAGTTCAAATGCCTGCGGCTCCCACCACTCCACGTGATTGGTGCTCGCTTCAACTTCACCCTCGTTCATCACCATCATCACCAAGTAGAGAGACAATCCATTTTGCATACACATTAGATATAACTTTTGTCCCCACTATCGAACTGTCTTGCACATTTTTCTTTTTAGAACAGCAATGGCAAATCTAGCCTTCCTACGAAGCTAACACACAACAAGCAATAGTATGTATTGTAACAGAGACCAATCCTCAGCCTCCAGAGACCGCAAATCAAACATGAATTCTTGTTATCCTCATCACCTTATTATCCCATTACCATAGACCACCGCGTCACTATCAGTCCTCGATAATCTCAGACGTCATACGCGCTTCCAGTTCCCACACAACCATATCCTTCCAGACACCTGGCTGGCTGCCATGCTTCACAGCATCCTTGAAGTAGGCTACTCGTTCAAAGTCGAATTTCTCTAGAAAGCGGGAAATGCCCTTGATTCTGGGGTCCTCTTTTCCGGTGAAGAAAATTTCGATGTACAATTTGTTGTACTTTTGCTTGTTGTGTGCGGACACGTACTCATATGTTTTTCGAGCGTCCGAGCAGTCCCACGTATAGTCGACGAGACTACGATGATAAATCGCCACGCACAGGAGAACTCTGTCCAAGAGAGCCGAGCCGATTAGCTTCCTGCGATGGCTGGGATGAACTACCAGTTTGATTTGTCCATTGAACCGCGAGCCGGGACATGTACCGCCCAGGAAGCCCTGGCGTGAATCACCAACAAACGCAAACCCAAGAATATCATGATCCTGTGAAGCATTACGAGCTTGTTTGAACTTGAGGAACTCCTGGTATTCTTCCTCCTCGGCTTTTGACCACCCAGTGCGATTAATAATCTGCTTCGGTGACGGGACGGCAACGATGAAGGGTCGATGTTTTGCTTGGCAAGTGTTATAAAGGGAGGCGATATGAGCAGGCCCGACACTGGGGATAAATAGCTGCGAATACTTGCCTTGTTTCATCTCAAGGTTCATGATATCTGCGATGCCTTGAAAGTCACCGCTTGCCACCGGTCGGAGAGTACACTCGGCATTGGGCCATGTGTCTTCTTCAATCTTCTGGTTTGCGTACTGAGCCTCTTGCTCCATGCGTTGGATTTCCTCCTTCAGAAGTTGACGACGTGCAATCTCTCGACGAATGGCATCTTCCGAAGTGCAGTCCATTCGATGCCGGTTATGTTCTTCTTTCCCGTCTCTCTGTAGTTTAATGTACCGGATCGGGGGGACGAACTTGCCCGTAGAGGTGTCGATGTCACAGTCGTCAGTGCTTGGGTCTCGAGCTTGGGCCAGGTTAACTACAGGATAGTTCTCTTTATCAGTCTCCCAATGCTCGACCACCGCAGTTGCAATCTCTAGAGAGTTGGTGTCGGCATCCTCCTCAGTCATGTCTTCATCCGGACCCTGGGTATTCTCTTCATCGACCTGCTGGAAATCCTGCTTGTCTGATGATACAGGACAGCCACTCAAAGCCAGGGAGGCATTGCTGAAGGAGGGTTGGCGATGTATTACTGAGGTTGAACCAATAGCTTGGATGATGTGGAGTGGTGCTGGCAAAGGAGCACCTTGTACGTCGGTCGAAGCGCTCGAGAGCTCCCTCTCCCT
Organism: Fusarium torulosum; assembly: GCA_900312805.1. NCBI lineage: Eukaryota > Fungi > Ascomycota > Sordariomycetes > Hypocreales > Nectriaceae > Fusarium > Fusarium torulosum. Next base: position 85,898 of record ONZP01000119.1, read on the forward strand.
GGGCGAGTTCCACGTTCCTACAGAGCTTTGTTCGTAATCGGCCGTTCCTGAGCCAGCTTTCACCGAAGCATGCTGGGAGACCGACTGTACAATTTCGGTCGGCTGTTGTTGACTGGACTCGCGCAGTCTGTCCTTCACGATATCGCTAGGGAATAGCTGTTGGGGAGGGTCGATTTTGCCGAGAGACGCTCTCATTCCCCGGAAGACCTCCAGGGATTTGAAAACGTTGGGCGATGGTGTTCTGTCACGCGCTCTATCGTTTGGACTGCTGGGATCCCACGACATGGTGTACTCGAGTGTTCTGCGAGCCGTCAGCCTGCTGCGAGTGAAGATAGTAAAGTTGAAAGGTAAAGGCGAACTTTCACTGTAGTTCGGGTTTTAGGACGAGTACACTCTTGAAAACTTGGTTGTGCGGAGCAAGCGATGCTCGGAGCAAAAGGAAGACGGAGAAGGGTAGTGAGTAGTAAGAACAACGGTGGCACCAGGCAGACTGAGAGTATGATTGTGTTCGTATTTGGTAGAGGAAACAAGTGCACAGGTTTGGTGGTGGTGGCTTTGTTTACTCTGCGAGGTTGATGGAAAGGCTTACTATGCCACGGAAGAACAATGCAAAATCCCGAGCACAGTGAGAAGTGAATCATCGCACACCAGTACGCAGTGTAAACCCTGTGAAATAGGCCGGCGTCGGATCGAATAGGGGGCAGGAGAGCGGTTGCCAACTGCCGAGCAGTGACAGCTTCTAGAATGGGAATCATCTTCTACTACAGCCTTGAAGAAATTGGATATGCGACAAGGCTAATGGTGTTACGTGCTACAGGAGGAGACAAACGGAGGGTAGCAATACTACATTATTTGCGGGTGAGTGCATATTGTTGATGGCAATCGTTACTGTCTTTATATAGATGTCTATCTACCAGCCTAATATGGGCAGCATACACGCAAAACACAATCAACATGTACGAATAAATAATCCAGGCATAGTTTTGAATAACAAAAGAAATATATTTTGCAGGTTCTGCTGTCCTAAATGTGTCCTCCGGGTATATCCAAGCCAACGACCTCCTAAATATCAGCCATACTCCAAACTATAATTTACAAAAGAAACATCGCCTATCTTCTATTCATCCTCATCATCGAGAAGTTTTTCCCTGTCGTTGCGCAACTCATCCCAGAAGCCTCTATCTGGCTGGTTCCGAGTCGAAACACGCGATAATCGAGATGAAGAAACCCTGTTTCGTCTGCCAGACCATTCCCGCTCTTCCGTAGCAATCAGGTTTTCTTGCGAGCGTCTGAACCCAGAATGCGAAGAGTATACGCTTGAGGCTGCTGCGACTGAGACGTTGTCTACGTTCTGCTGGGTCAGGGCTTGTGGTGGTCTAGGGGTTGCTGGTCCCTCCCCCTCAGACTCAACGGTTGCTGGCAATCCCCATCTTTCACAGAACTCGAGGTGAGCTCGATTATCAGCGAATGTAGTAGCCTCTAGGCCTTCTTCATCATGCCTATTTGGCACAATAGGGCCACGACGCCTAGCTGGACCCTCGACCACAGACGCTGGGGGCGAGATTACTAAGACAGGCTCCCAGGTAGTTCCTACGTCACTGCCACCAGCAGTACTTTGGGGCGGATTGGGTAATTGCTGAAGTTGTCGGTTGAGGTTAAGGGGCGACGGCACAGCGCTTGGATTGCTAAATGTCGAGGATTCGTCGGCATGACGCTCCGACGAAGTGCTCTGTCTTCTAAGGGTAGAAGTCCTGTCACTCTTTCCTTTCGATACATAATTCCTCTGCAGACGATCACCCATTGAGGTACCCACAGTACTCTGTGCATAGTCGCTAAGGGCAGGGTGCATGTCTTGTTCGAAAATCCGTCGTCGTTGTTCGGCTGAAAGGCCTTGCTGCTGCATCAGACAATCCATCCAGATCGATGTTTGGCAATTTTCGTCTTCATCCATCCAAGCTTCATCGTCATCTCTACTGAGGCCCGAATGTCTGTTCCCATGACTGTTCTCGAGCTCATAGCTCTGTCGAGAGCGATGCCCATGTGATCTTCGCTCATGATGGCCACGCCTATCGTCATCTTCATGCGCTCTCAATCGGCGGCGACCGTCTGTTCTAGATGAAGTTCCGGACAAGGTGTTAGACTGGGGACGCTCCTCCTTCATGGACTTGATGACACCCAACAGCTTGTCGAGTTCTTCGCTCATCACTCCACTTCCAGTCATAATGGCCTTGCGACAATCGGCATCGAACTGGCCAATCCAGGACTCAACCAATCGAAGTAACCTGGGTTCTCTACTACCTCTGTCAATACGGCGATCGCGTCGTAAGACGAGGTGTGCTCGAAGGTCAGAGAGAACCTGAGGTCTTCCACCAATGACAGACATGATGCAGGCTTCGCACTTGCTTCTGACCATCAGGTTCAGGGGTGAAGCGCGTTCGTAACCAAAGGTAGCGTTGAACGCGTCGCGGCCGAACCAAAGTCCACTCACGGCGTCGACACGATCAAGCCATATAGTGACAGAAGCGGGGAAAACGATACGTTGTCGCCAGGTGCGCAATATCTGGATACGCTGTGTGCATTCGGCGGCGATGAGAAGCATGAGGCGCCTGATCAACTTACGATCGAGGTCATAGTGGAAAGGGCACAGGCAGGCCGAAGGCATACCATCATCAACATGCTGCAAGGTGAGGCTCTCAAGCCGGGCAGACAAGCGATCACGGATCTTCTTCGAGCGGCGGTTGGACTTGTCGAGCTTGGCTATGCGAGCCTGCTGATCCAGCAGCCACTCGTGATCCGGCATAGTTACGTTAACACCAGGATCCATCCATAGCAAGTCCGTAAGTTGGTCGAGTTGTTCGGGTGAGATATCACTCATTCGATAACTGTCGAGCTCCTCCTCCTCGGGGTTAGGGTTTGTACGACAGGGTGCCATAATGACTACAGTGAGACAGAAATGGACAATATCGTTATGATTGTTGGTTCAATTTGTACTCGGCAAAGTTAATAGTCGAGACAATTTGCTTAATTTGTACCAAGCTCTCCACAAAGTAGTTTCGAAGTAAAGTTGTTGATCTTTCGGGATAGGTGCTATTACCTCCACCGAGCCTCACGTTATATACCCAATCATCGTAAAACTAGCCTTCATGAACGTACAGAGTATCGGCGGAACAATTAGCATGTTCTTCATGGTTGGTGCACATAGTCATGGTGAACAATCTGCAGCAGCCTGTTTCAGTAACCAAGCGTACTGCTGAGATGAAGTGCTGTCCCCATAACATCTGTCTTTGTTCGTGCGAACAAGTGTTGTTGTTGTGGCGCAAGTACTCAAAACCAATTAGCAGAGGACTAAAGGCTTGTCATGCTGTTCTGCAAACCTACCTGTGGCGTACCGGGAGCAGTTCTGGTAAAGAGCCAAGGTGTGAAGTGACAGCTCAAACAGGAAGCCGATAGATATCTGCAAACATAGATGGCGCAATGGCTGGGTGAATCCATTAGTCGTCCGATCGTGGTGAAGCATAGTTCTCGTGGAACGTTTGTCCGATTTTATTTGTTCTGACAAAGGGAACGAGATGAACAGTATGGTTTGTTCAGATATTGCGGGAGCCAAATGGGCCCCAAAACGCCTTCCATCGAAATGCACCAGTCCTTCCAGTCGCAGCGTTGCGTAGGATACCAACCGCCAGCGATAACTCCCAGTATAAACAGAAAGGGTGACGAGAAAATACGGCGGCTGTAACACTAAAATACAATAGCAAAATTGGGTTGGCATCAGACAGTCCTTTCCCTTCGTCGATACCTATCCCCTTCGCTGCAACGCCTTAGGAAACCAGAACTCCTTGATCATGCTCATATGTCGTTAGCAGGGTATCAGACTAGTGTCATCAACTTCGGACATATTGATGTCTCGGATTCTGGGCATGTTGCTCCATTCGTAGCCGCTCCTGGCGGATTTTAGCCGCCTCGGTGCCATCGTCAGGCTGAGCCAGTTCTTTGAGCCAAGGATGCTGCAAAGCTTGCTTGGCAGTAATACGATGGGCAGGATCATACACGAAGATCCTCTTAAGCAGATCAACAAAATTTTTGAGGAAAGTGTTATTTCCAGGAATGATTTGCTATGTTCTGTTAGCCTGAGTCATATCAGGTGAGGCAGCAGCTGCTTACATCAAGGTGCTTCATCGCCTTCACAAAGCGACGAGAGCCGCGAGTCGTGTCTTGTGTAGGATAATCGAGCTTAAGACGTTTGAAATACCTGAAAAGAATAAGTGTGTGTACAGAAAGACCTCGAGGAAAAGACTTACTTTGAAGCGGCATTGCCACCACTTCGCGTTGACATCTTATTGACAGCTTGGACAAGATGGCTATCGATTCGTGATCCAACGACCGCCTCCATCATGGCCAGATGCTCGAGGTTGTCGTGGGTCTGGAAAAGCGCATCACCAGTAAAGAATTCGACAAGGATGCATCCTATACTCCAAATGTCGCAAGGGAATGACCATCCAAGACCCAAAATAATCTCCGGTGCGCGGTAATGGCGTGTTGAAACCACAGAAGAGTGATACTCGTCTTGGAATGTAGCAGAGCCGAAGTCGATCAGCCGAATCTCAGTATCCAACAGGACACGGCGTTGTGTAGCCTGTCGGTTGATGGTAGTCGAGGACGAAGGAATCTTGCGGTTATAAGTAAAGGTCTGGTACGAGTGGTCGCAGAGCAAGATGTTCTCAGGCTTGAGATCGGTATGGATCAAGTTGAGATCATGCAAAACTAAACCGGGTTAGTGCGTGGTCGACTGAGGTTTATTAACAGTACTTACAAGCAACACTGGTGAAAAGCTGACGAGCAAAGCTTTGAATCTGGCTGTTTGGGAAAGGAACAAAACCGTTGCCCTTTAGGAAGTCGAAGACGCTCTGATCAAGCAAGTCCATGACGATACAAATATGGCCACGATAATCGAAACAATCTCGTAAATGGATGCATCGATTACGGTTCTCCTCGTCATTTCGTTTAAGGGTTTCGAGAACGCGAAGTTCAATTCTCGATGCATCCCGGTATTTTTGCACTGATCGAATGATCTTAACAGCAACGGCCTTATTGCGTTTACGATCGCGGGCTTCGACGACTTTGCCGAAGGTACCTTGGCCAAGAAGGCGGACAATCTGGTCTGTGAAACCCTATTAGCGATCAAGTTGAAAAAGACGGTTGTGAACGTCACTTACACTTCTCCGTGAGTTCGGCATCGGGAACAACAATGTAATGGCCATCATCATCATCGACCTTGACATTCTTGTTGTAGTGTCGCTATCTGGTTGTCAGTAATCACGTTGTCAAAGCATTAGAACAATCTAGAGTAAGAACTCACGTCATGGATGACCTGAACATTAACCTCTCCTGCCTTCTTGGGAGGGTAGGGTGGAGGCTTATAGGTAAAGATATCCCCAAGGCCATCTACGTCGCGACGTTTGGCTTCGTTAGCCACCTGCTGACGGGTGCGCTTTCGCTTGAGGGGAGCCTGCGTCTCCTCGTACTGGCCGTTGGAAGACAGCGAAGTGGGTGCAGTAGTGTTAAGGGCAGAATTGGTGCGGTCGCTGCTAGAATTGGACGAGCCTGCTGGCGTTGACATCTGCAACGGGGTGTTGTTTTGTGATTCCAGATATTTAATGTGGTAACCCGAGGCCTGGACAGTGCCAGACTCATCTTCTCGTCTCCTCTTCTTGGCCACCTGACGGGTCGTGTTATCGCTGGGTGCGGCAGCAGTGCTATTCGTGAGTTTTCGGCTAGTATTGGCTTCAGGCTCAGGTGTATCATCAATGACGATGATTTCCTTTGGAAGGCCATTTTTGTAGAAGGTGGACCAGTCGGGCTCCCGGGAGCGTCGACGCTTTCTCGAAGGCTGCTCCGCGTTGGAGGTAGCGGCAGACTCAGCCATGCTGCCAACAGAATAAGCCGCGTCGTTTCGCGGACTGGCTTCCTGGGCGTGGTGTGCAGGGCGAGAATTTGACGAGTGTGTCAATCCTATTCCATTCGAGCCCGACGATGAGTATGCCAAAGGTGAGAGCTGGTAAGGAGGAGGCAGAATGGCACTGTGAGAGGGCGACACGGCCGAAGAAACCGGAGGAGGTAGGATATTCTGGTTCGAAGCAGCCGAACGAAAATTGGCGGTGGGGTTTGGTTGATAGGTCTGATGATGCGTATGCGAATGCGTATATGATTGAGGATAATGGTGAGGATGGTAATGCGGAAGCGTGGCCGTGGCCGTCGTAGGTGTTGACATGATGAGGGAAGGCAAAGCCACCCAGGGCTCAAGCGTCAGAAGTAGCGATCACGAAGAACAAAAACGAGATATGTGCAAACGTGCCGTATCGAACGGTACTGGAGACCGAGCAAACCGTCGAGGCGATTCGAATATGAGGGCTCTCTCCAGGCTCATGTATGTACGAGTACGTCGTGGTTGTGGTCGTGAGTGAAGTGGAGGAGAAACATCAACGAGCAAAGAGAGGCGAAATGGAACGGGAACTGGGGTAGGGAACCCGGGGGCGTTCTTAGTGGTTTGGCGGACGATGGATGGCTTTGCGTGGTGGTGAGGGTGGAGGGAGGGAGCGCTGGAGGCGCGGAACCTGGAAAAGAGAGCACTAGAACTGCGCAGTAAAATGGGGTGGTGGTGACAGGGCAGGACACAGGGCAGGACCGCAGCCTCAGCGGACGTGCTAGGGGATGGGCTCAGTGGATAAAGACCTGAAAAGCACTGTGGGTGGGCCCTACCGTGTACGGGCAATTAGATTTGTGCTGTGCTTAATCCGGGCTTGCTTTTCTCTCAAAAAGACTGAGAGTGTGGGGATAAAAACAAGAGACGAGGGCAATACATCCATAGGATAGGAACCTAGTAGCCAAAAGAAAGGCGAGCATCCATTCGGTTGAGTTGATGAGTGGAGTGATTTCACGAATTTGCCCAAGCCCGGTTGAAGGCGTCACGGGCATCCATTTGTCTTGGAAAAAGCGTTGACCAAAGTTACTGGGTGGTCGGGAGATGATGGGACGGACAGACTAGAAAGGGATCCATCCTGGGTGACGTTTGGTGACTTGGTCTGGCCAGAGAGATTCTTTTTTTTTTTGGATACATCCTTCATAGCGGTGACGTCTAGTGGTAGCAAGTATCTTTGGCGTCATCTTCAACAATCCCCATTGAGGAGTAGATTTGTCACGCATGTCATGTTGTGTTGTGTCTAGTCCCCTCTCCCGTCTACCGTCACCTCTCGGATTACGATTTTGGGATTAACAAGAGGCGGAATTCCAGTGGAACACACAAACACATACAGATGCACACATCCTGGACTTGTTAGGTTGGATGGGTGGCGTCGCGATTCGGCGGTTCAGGGCAGTAAGAAAAGCCAGGGTCCATCACTTCACACAGGCCACAGGGTGACAGGAAGGGGAAGATGGCCCGGCCGAGTGAGAAGTGAGAACCTGAACTAATACGCAGGGCACAAGAGGACCGTGAAATGACAATCGCACTGCTGCAGCACAGCGCATGGCTAAATCCAATTTGATCGCGTAGGGATACCCTATCATTAGGAGCCAAGGAATCAAGGCCTGAAGCTAGATTGTTGTATTTGAGCAATGGATGCAGTAATGTCGCTAGATGGTCCTAAACTGGCTGTCTTGCTCAAAATAAATCATTCAAACAAGTGTGAGGAAGGGCATGCATGGGCCAGTAAGTGACGTGCCTACCGCTGTTAGTCGCAAGTCCATAACGAAGGGTTTGAGAACAGAATCATGCTCATAATTCATTTCAAATGATAGCCTGGAAGAGTTGGAATTACACGCACACATCCATAATGTGGAATACTGCTTGACAATTGGTCCAGGTGTTCCATTGTTTCAACCTTCCTAGGTTGATTCTCATTATCGACTAACTTGCCCTCCACTGGCCGTTCCGTTATTGATTCATCTCAGGGCTCCTAGGTGCTGTCATGATGAAAGCTGGAGGGAAGGAAGGACCCATTTCTGACGGCTGCCGCAGGTACAACAAAAGCACCGACCCACAAGTACACATCTCGAATCACCGGATCATTCTAGCTCTCTTTTGCACCCAATGATACCTCGGAGGTTCCATGATAGGAGTACCTGACGCTCTGGTCGTTCCTGCCCTGACTCCCAAGCTGAATCCGCATACAGAAACAAACAAAAATAAAATAAAAACGCGTGCTCCTTCACGATTACTCACAAAGGGGAGAGGCCTGTCATCATCCACCGCTTAAGCTTTCCCCGTCGTTGAGTTTAACATATGTTTCTCTTATCTTCGACCGGTTGATAACAGCAAACCGGTACAGAAGGTTCCTTCTATGTCGGATAACGTCATGAGAGTGCCATCCGCAGGACAGCCATAAACGCGACCCTACCTACAGAAACCCAGAAACCCACCCACTTTACCTTAGTAGGTACCTACTTAGGTATGTACATTGAGTATTAACGTCAAATGAGGGCTTGAACATCAACCTCTGTTCTTGTGTATGTCCCTTTCTTTTTGCACTGGAAACAAAGCCTGTTCAGTCAAGTCAGGAACGTGTTGCAAATACGCTTCGGTTTGCCCGTTGGTTCCTCTACCGCTCGGAAGAGAGTTCAGCTTTAAACCGTCTGGGCGAGTCTAGGGAGGTACCTACGTGCCAACTGACCTACCTAAAAAGCATCAGATCTGGTACGCATTTCGCCCCAGGGCAAGGTGACGATGGTGGTGGGCCTTTTAGCCCTCGACCCTCTGGCAACCCCGTGCCTTTTATCTTGCGACTTGACCAACTCGTTCTTCGCTCTCGCCTCATATCGAACAAATGCCCGAAGGGAAAAGAAAAGGAGGCAGAGCGGTAAAACGATGACAGCACTGTATGTGCCGCTATTCTGTTTCCCCTATTCTCGTGCTCAGCTTGTTTTCATGATTACCTGCTGTGGCTGTGAGAAGTCAACTACTATCGTAGACTGTCCGCCGTCTCAGCCTTTTATTTTAGACCCTGGATAACAAGGGACCCCACACTTGCAGAGAGAGGGATGCCACCGAGCCCGTCTCGAGTGGTTCCAGGCCTCTGGCCGTCCACTGGCCGTCGTTGTTCCAGAGAGCCTCTCTCACCACACTCCTGCACAACAGCCACTTTCTAGTGGACACTGTCCGGACTTTAGCTGACCCAATGTCTTGGGCTGATGAGAGGCTCAGTCATCTCCGACATCATTTGTTGCAGCCATGACCTTTCAGGCAGACAAACTGTACCAGCTCTGCATCTCAAAACAGCTGCTACGACACCAGCAGTAGGTCACAATAAATAATTTCAAGTTCCAAGTATCAGTCAAGCCAGCCCCAAATTCAGCTTGCGATGGCTGGCCTCGATATTGGTATACCGAGTTTCGAGAGACGCTTCCTTACTTCATAATATTCACACGCTCGCCTTCTTACACGGTACTCTTGCGGCACATGCCCGCCTCCCGCCTCGGCGACGAATCCTACCTCCACCTGTGGTTAAACTCGACCCCAGTGATGTTTGACATGGGGCACGCTCCACCGCAAACTCGGACTTGAGTAATAGCATCCCCACGTTTAACTTATGTTCATCGTGAGGCTTTAAATACCTCGAATTGACGATATCTCTGACATCTTCACATGTTGGTGAATCTCTCTGTTTGTTTCAAGGTCCAGTGCTGATCTCCAAGAAGAGACAGTACGCAACTGCGTCTTATATACAGTGGATTCGGCTACCAGCAACTCCCCACCCAATGACCGTCTGCTGCGCGCCACAGCCAATAATGGGGATCGTGGATTTACGATATCTTGTTGGCTGGCTATGAACTACGGCACACTTAACCATGCTGTTAATAGTTCTAGTGCCGATACAGTAGCCGGAGGCACCCTTTGATCAAATTCCCAGATTGGGCACACGGGCTGTTCAGTCAGACTCTGACTGCTTCACTAAGGAGGCAGCATGTGAGGTACTTTAAGCTCGACGGTTCCTCTTTAGCCTTGTCTTAAAGGTCTCAGGAGTGGCCCCTTCTGCTTCTATGGCACACAAGGCCATTGCCAGCCAACACTTGCCCCCCACTGGGAATCGTCACCAAATGTGACGTCTAGACTAACTCAAACTTCCTGTGCCAAATCAAGTCACATGGAATAGTCACTCTCCCTGAACACGAACATTCTTATGGAGACGATATCACGCAACATTTTGCCCTTGCCTGGTGTACAACCCACAGCCATTGCCCTTCTTCTTGTCACGGGATATGTAAATCCTGCTATTTGCCTGGTTTCATTCTTGTGACCGGCACAAGCATGCCATCCAGCTGTAGCTCCGTCGATCTCAGTAACGACGGTCTGACTGTCTGTCCGCTCCTTGGTGATAGAAGAATCAAGCCCTCACTACACAGGCTCAGCTACCATTTGATAACAGTATTACTTGGCTGTTACTGAGCGTTGCTGTCTCTCCGGGTTTGTATGCAGTAATGATCCAGCAGAGTTGGACATATGTTTCGATCGGCTAATCATCGAATGCCCATTCCCAAAGTCACTGACGGTATCGCGTAAGGTTCGATAACATTGTATACAATAACTAGTTGACACTTGAGGTGATCAGGTACGAAATCATCCATATGATTGCCAATAATACAAACAAGTCTAGCTCTAAGCTCTATCGAATAATATGAGCAGGCTTCCAGCCTGTTCTTTTGAGTTTCAGTATACCTATACCGTTTCAGTTCCGGCACACCCTCGAATCGTCAGTACCCTTAATCTATTTCAAGAAACGCCGTCGTTTTAGTTCTCGCTATCTCTCGATCTCCTCTCGATCAATCGAGGGGTTGACTTTTACCCCTTTATCTCTTTCGAGCGTCACCGGGGATATGTCCTTGGTTAAATGGCCAATTGTAACAACTTTCCCAAAATGATGTGGACAGCCATCCTTGTGTTGAGATAGCTGTATAACCGCAGCGGTTGGGCCAAGGTCTTCTTCGCTCTCACGACTACCAAGCTCGGCTCGGTTCATATGTTACGATATAGTGTCTTTTCATAGGCCACGGTTGAAAACGACCTTACCATCCTTACCTCCTTTGCCGTGGAACTCAGGCTCGAGCGACTCTGCGCTGACCTCTTGATGCTGGGGGAAGACAGCGAGAGCGAAAGGAAGGACAGCGAAGGAGGTGAGGGCAATCAGACTAAGGTTGATGCCCAAGGGAATGCCCCTGACCAGTGCTGGTCGTGATCGCACCCACTCCTTCTGCATAAGGTTCTTGTACCAAGCCTGCTTACTCTCGATATAGTACAGGACCATGGGAGGAAGAACCATGATGGGGGATGCAGTAAAGACTCGGCTGGCTGCGGTCTGGTAAACAGCGAGCTTGGCAGCAGCTTGAGATTTGCCCAGCGAGGAGACATCTCGCTCAGACTTGCCCTCAGTGATGAGCTTCTGCTTATCCTCTTCTGAAAGCACAGGCCGAACATCGATGCCCTTGACGATCTCGTCACGGCGCATAAGATAGGTGTTGAGACCCGCAGCTGTGGCGACCGCAGCGAAGGGGATGAGCCGACCGAGGATGTTGCGGGTAGAGGGTGTGACGTTAAGTCGAGGAACAGCAGCGTTGAGACCGAGGGCGACGGAGCAAGAGGCTCCTACAGCAGAGAGGTAAGACTTGACCATGACCTCGGTCGACATCGGAGAGGACTTGTTGCCATTGGCAGTGTTGAAGGCGACGTTGAGGGACTGGTTGAAGACTTGCCAGCCTACAATACCAACTGTGCCCATGCCAGGCTGAAGCATACCAGCAGTAACGACAAGGTTGGTTAAGACATAGCAGGACATTCGGAAGGGAAAGAGAACGGGCTCGCCGGTGTCTGTTACACGGTATCTCGTCAGCTGGTGTCACGATCGCACTTGTCTGCCAGGGCCTATATACCAGGATGCAGCGTAGAGTCGACGACCTTCTTCGCATGCCACAGCGCTGGTGACATGCGCTCAACCTTGCCCGTCTTATAGTCGGTTACCATCTTCTTGGCCGTTTCGAGTCCGGTCTTGCCCGCGAACAGAGTTCTAGAGATTGCGCCGGCATGGTCAGTTCAAGTCAAGTCAAAATACCTGAGGTTCAGAAGCTCAGCAATTGGACTTACGAGGGGTCTGTGAGGCCCATGGTATGGCGCACCCGTCCCATATAAGTTCCTAGGTCATACTGGGAAGCTGGGAGCTCCCGCGCGCCTGGTAGCGAGGCCGACATATTCTGGGTTTGGATATGACCGGAGAGTCGTCGGGTTCGAGATAACGAAAGAGGTACTCGCGAGAAAGATGGCGGCGGGAGGGGGAAAACAAAGGAGGCCCGGATTGAATTAAAGGGAAGATCGAATTAACTAATTCACCGCTAGAGAAAGGGCTCCTGTGGACTCGAAATGCCCGTATGACCACGACGTGGGACAGAAAAAATCCGGTGGAGGGGGAGGCTTGATCAAACGCGACGATAAGCTAACGTAGCCGCAGGTGAGTCCCGCTTTCGGAGTCGGCAGCTGGGCCAATTTACGTACATAAAGGCCCCGGCCCGGCTGCGGATCGTGGGGTTTATAAGGCACAGTCGGAACTACTCCCGATTAAAACGTTGGGAATTGGTTATTAGGAACTAATTATTGGTGATGGGCAAAGAAACACAGACTGAGCATGACTCTACGAGCCTAGAGGTTGAATGCACTCAGACTATCAATGTATCTGAGTATAACGATTGCATATCCATCAGAAATGAATATATCAAAAAGATAAGCAGCTATTTCACTCGCCGCGATTGGCGGTTGATAATTCAAATGCCTTTTTACCCTGAATAACTGACAAACAAAAAGAACATCTCGTTCCTCCAGAACGCAAAAGAATTGTGCCAGCAGATAATCGACCACGCCAGGATTCGAACCTGGAATCTCTAGAGAGTACGGATGCTGGAAACCGAAATCTAGCGCCTTAGCCATTAGGCCACGCGGCCGAACCTTTAATGTGTGATGAGATTCTGGAGTTTTAATTTTTGTCATATTGGACACACAATCCGGTCAAACTGTCGAGTATGGTGCCTTAAGAGGCAGTAATCACTTGGAAGAGCTTTTTTTTATCATGAGATCTGTAACCTGTTGTTAGGTGAAGACGTGAAGTGGATGCGGGGTGTAGTTATTGGTTGTCTCGGTGTTGTGGTGAAGTCGTGATAGCCACCCTGGAGTCTTGAAACACAATGGCTTTGAAGGATTCATTCATCCAATGGTTTGTTGTCCAACACCTTTCTTTCTCGTCTCAGGTTGCTTACATGTATACTAAACTTATCAGAAACTTGTGAAGAGAACCTATCATTTGATGCTTGGCCAGTGTTCGCCATGTTTGCTTGATTCATAGTGAATGGTCTTGCCTTTCTAAGCCACCACCTCGACTTTCTGTTCTCACTTTTCTTTGGCAAGATCTTTGGTATTAAAGCTTTTGGAATTAAAAATTCTGCCATCCTAGAATACTCAGTCTCTCGTCTTGCGAGTGAGTTGCAGATCAAATTGCGAAATACGCTTACTAACACTACATCCAGTCCTAAACACAGAAAATTCCTACTTCCAACAATATAGGCAATGCAGCTGCCATAGTTGCCGGAGCTGCCACCATCATAGTTCTTGCTATTGTTGCTGGGCCTCTGCTCAGTATTATCGGGTTTGGTGCTACTGGTATCACGGCAGGTTAGTCTTTGAAAGCGGTTCCATCTATATTTTGATATGTATACTGACTTCTCAGGCTCGGCCGCTGCTAGTATTCAGAGCGGAATCGGCAGTGTCATCGTCCCGGGTCCCTTCGCAACCCTTCAATCTGCCGGTGCTGGAGGCTACGGTGTCGCGGCGGTGCATACTGTTGTCCGAGTAGTTAATGCACTGGTCGTTGCTGCTGGTGTGGCCGGAAACCAGGCCCAAGACCGAGACGATGGAAATGAGATGAATCCGTTCTTGACACCTTTGTTTAAGATGGGTTAGAGGTTGGACATCTACGACTAAGATGGTTATTTTTGACTATGGGACCACGCAGTCGCCAGTATCGGAGGCGTAAATGTTAGCTATAGTCATGCTCTACATTGAATTCTCCCATGATTAAGTGATAGTCGTGCTTGGCTGAATGGTACTATGAGGTAAACATGTATTGTATAGGTGTGTTCGTAGGCAACCAAGTTGGCCATTGCCTCTTCCAAGCATTACAACCAAGGCGAGATGCTTACCATGATATTGTACTCTCATAAACAGTTCTCTTACCTCTACTAAGAACCCCACACTCTTCGTTGATTGAAGAATACATTCCTAGATGTGATTTTGTCCTCTATATGTGAGCTAATAGTATCAAAGAGAATTGAATTCCATGTGCTGTTTGGTTCGATACATCTACTATATCTTCTTCTTCGACACCTGCTCTGTGTGACTTACCCTAGAGGATCCATTTCGAAGTTCAAATCGCTCGTTTCTCTATTAACTATAAACGATTATTTCGTATCCTGAACTCACAAGTCTGGCCAACAACTGGTGCACAGTGTTTACTTTCAGTTGGAGGTCTACTTTATTCAAAGTTGTTCGGGATTGCATTTTACAGTAGCAGTATATATATAAGAAGAAGCTAAATCAAATATAAATACTATTATTCAACGATACAAGCTGGTCTTAAGTTAATATATTCATTTATCATAGGTAAGCCAGAGGTTCAAAAGTGGAGATTTAGCGCCGACATAACCGGGAGCTGAATTTAGACGAGAGCTTGGAATAGGACAGTGATATTGTTCCTCAAACCTACTCTTTATATTATATCGCTATTATAGTCATTCTCTTATTTTCCCCACCTATTGTCCTGTTCCTCTCAAACCACTAACTTACCCGCATAGGCAAGACAAAAAAGACTATCACATGCTGAGCAAGGACGCTTAATTAGAGTGGGTGCATCCTTGTCTTGGGCGGTGGCTTTACTTCTTTCTCTCTCACCCACTCTTCAACTCTCAGCACTTCTCATATTTCAACTACCTGCGAAGATGGCATCTCAGGATACTTCGATTGCCCTCGTGGTGACGACAACTGTCTTCTCGACGATCGTATTTCTCGCCGTTGCCCGCACACTTCTATACCCGGTTCAACCAAAGACCCTACGCAATCCGCTCAAAGAGGGCGTCTATGACAAAAGCAATGCCGATAAAGTGAAGAATCTCGTGTATCAACCTGATCAGTTCCCTGGAGCTCGCGATGTTGAAACCCCAGTGAGTATACTCCCCACATCTTATTAATTAGAAATACCCGTGCTAACCTATCATTCTAGTATGGAAGTATCCGTGTCTATGAGTTTGGTCCTGAAGAGGGCGAAAAGGTCCTCTTCGTCCATGGCATCAGCACTCCTTGCGTCACCCTTGCTCCAATAGCTCTCGCTCTTGCGAAACGAGGCTATCGTGTCATGCTTTTTGTAAGATTACCGACCATCTACTCGCACATCTCCACTGACATATCAAAAGGATCTCTTTGGCCGCGGCTTCTCTGATGGTGTAGCTGACATCCCCCACGATGCTCGTCTCTACGTCTCCCAGATGCTTCTAGTCCTGGCATCTAGCCCTCTCGCATGGACCGGCACAAACGGCTTCCGTCTGGTGGGTTACTCTCTCGGCGGTGGCATCGCTATTCACTTTGCAAATGCCTTTCCTCATCTTGTGCGCGATCTCGTCCTTCTCGCTCCCGCAGGTCTTATCCGCGCTGCCTCTTTTGGTCGTGTCTCTCGCTTCCTATTCGTTTCTGGTCTGGTCCCCGAGCGTCTTCTCGCTATCGCTACGCGACGTCGTCTTCAGAAGCCCATCGCCGCCTCAGCGAGGCCAGCTCGAGAGACACCTGTCGAGTCCATCACTACGCCGACGCTCAACGTCGCAGAAGCAGAAGTAGTTCCAGTGTCAGGTGCAGCCGTTACGCCACTGGAGCATCGTGTGATGGAATACGTGCGTTGGATGGTCACTCACCATAATGGCTTCGTCCCAGCTTTTATGTCAAGCATTCGTTTTGCACCCCTGATGGAACAGCACGATGCCTGGGCCAAGCTATCTAAGCGCGCACCTGGCACTACAGCCGTTCTATTGGCCACCTCTGACGAGATTATCAACGCGGTTGATTATCGCCAGGAGGCACTCTCTCTCATTGGTGGCGAGAACCACGTGCGCTGGCGCGTCCTACCTGGCAGTCATGACTTTGTCATGACTCATCCCCAGGACATACTTCGCGAGATTAACGACATGTGGGCCACCAAGGAATAGTCATTTATATGCAATATCTTCTTATTCTACGGATACGTTGTAACAATTTAGTTCTATCTCAACAGGGTTCGTGTATGAAAGAGGTTGCTAGACAGAGCTAGTGAGAGCAGGGAGTTGGGTTACAACAAGTCTGTTCAACTCGTGCCAATCATGATTTTGGGAATAGAGAATAGAGTAGAGAGCATTTGAGCTTCTGATAATTTACATCCGTCTCTTATATATATGCCACATGTTACCAACATCGCATTTTTCTTTTTCTTTTCAAAATGAATACTACTCCTAACGATCCAGGGCTTGACTTTGACACTGCAGAATGAAAGTTAGCATCCGGAATGAAGGTGTTCAATCAACGAGTAAGCACTTACCATATGCCAGTAGACACCCCGCTTCTTCAGCAACTCTACATGACTGCCTTGCTCCAACAGCTGACCGTCTCCTAGCACGAAGATTACATCCGCATTCTGCACTGTGGCTAGTCGATGTGCTACCACAAGCATCGTGCGTCCCTCGCTGGCTCGTTCAAATGCTGCCTGTACCAACTTCTCACTCTCGGAATCAAGTGAACTTGTGGCTTCGTCAAGTAGAAGGACCTTGGGGTCACGAATAAGAGCACGAGCAATCGCTACGCGCTGCTTCTGACCACCTGAGAGCGACACACCGCGAGATCCAATGTTGGTATTGTAGCCCTCTGGTAGGGAGACAATAAATTCATGGATCGAAGCATCACGACACGCTCGGTGCAGCTGCTCATCCGTAACAGACGAAGGGTCGACTCCGAGGAGGATGTTCTCTCTTAGTGTACCTTGGAAGAGGGTCGCTTCCTGAGCAACAAGAGAGAAGTACTTTCGGTACTCATACAAGTTGATATCAGTGGCGTCTTTGCCATTAAGAAGAATTCGACCCTTGTCTAGGTCATAAAATCTGTTCATGTTAGTATCGGCTCAGCAAGGACGCGTATACCAAGTCGTCTTACCTTTCCATCAAGGACACAATGGAAGTCTTGCCGCAGCCAGATGCGCCAACGAGGGCAGCAAACTGCCCTTTCTCGATCTTGAGACTCAAGCCCTTGAACACGGATGTGCTTCTAGTTGGGTACTTGAAGTAGATGTTGTCCAGCTCGATCGACATACCACCGTCTGTGTCTGGGATCTCCTGTGAGGTAGTCACTTTATCATGAGGTCTACTTTCTCTCATATTCAAGATACGGTTGGCAGCTGCTGAGCTAAGAGCGGCATTAGGACCAAAGCCCAAAGCTTGCCCGGCTGCTTCGCTACCATTGGTGATGGCCACTGTGAGGATGTTAGTTAGAGCAGAAAGCAGAGTAGGTCAGGGGCCAGTAGCCACGGGAGAGTGAGGGTAATGCGACAGATAACACAGTAGATCAACACAACTCTTCAACACAAATAGCAGAGTGAAGTTATGAATTTACTTACTGAAGCACACAAAGAACGCTACCAGGCCAATTTCGTATCTTCCCAGGAGGCGACCGCCCCACCAGAAGTTCAACGCTTGACAGGCCATGCTGGCGCTATCAGAGAAGCCAAAGAGGATACTCACCCATCTGGCCTTTTTATAGGCCGATGAGACGTGCTCGTTCAGAAGAGTTTGGTACCGCTGGTAGATTGAATCCTCCAGTGTCAAGGAGGTGACGGTCCTGAATGCGCCAATAGACTCTGACGCAAACTTGGAACTCTCGGCAAAGACGTCGTTGTTCATCTTTTCGAACGCCAACTCGTATTTGAAGCGCCAGTAAGCTGATGTGACCATTACTGGCAGAACAACACAGCATGAGACAATGGCGAGCTTCCAAGTGAATGAGAAGGCGATGGCTATTGCCCCTATCACGTTGAAGAGGGCGACAAAGACACTCGCCATGTTCAGCCCCATCATCTCCTCTAGTTGCTTCGGGTCAGTACCCAGTCTCGATGTCATTGTGCCGTGAGAGTGATCTTCGTGGTCAAAGAATGAGGTCTTCTGGAACATGACAGCATCAAAGTATTGCTGCTGATACTTGGCCCGAACTGTTGCTGACATCCGAGTTGCAACGAAAACCACCGTGAAGTAGCTTACTCCCACGCCTATCGCTAGGACAACAAACATCAGGGACCAGAAGTTGCTGTCGGATAGACTCGAGTCAGTGCTGATGGTATTAAAGGAGACGATGATTTTTCCAAAGATCCAGGCTTGCAATGGCACTCCGGCTCCAACACATGCTGCGGCGAAGAGAGTCAGACCAAATGCTGGCCAGACATTCCTCGATTCTACAAACAGCCGAGCAAAGCTTGTGTAAAGATTTCCTAGCTTATCTTTGGGGACTTCCTGATTCATGTTGGTCTCAGAAGGTACAAGGCTTTGAACAGTAGCCAGCATAGGCTTGTCCTCGGGTTCCGTTGACTCATATCCAGCCTCGGTAGGTTCTCCGAGTGATAGGGATTGGGCGTGAACTAGGCCAGAGTAGACACCACCATCCATAGCGATGAGGCTGTCATGTGTTCCTGATTCCACGACATTGCCTTTCTTCAAGACGATGATGCGGTCTGCCTTCTTGATAGTAGATAGTCGATGGGCGATTGTAATCGTGGTCCTGTTCTCTGAAACTCTATCGAGGGCCGCCTGAACAATTCGTTCACCACGAACATCAATTGCACTCGTGGCTTCGTCCAAGATCAGAATACTCGGCTTTCGTACAATTGATCGTGCAATAGCTAGTCGCTGCCTTTGTCCACCGGAGAGTTTGGCACCACTATCACCGACAGGTGTGTCCAGTCCCTTGGCACATATTAGTACACGTTTTCAATAAGACTCAGCCATAACTCACATCAGGCAACCTATCGATGAATTCATCGGCAAATGCTTCTCGACATGCTTCCTTTACCAGTTCCCTCTTCTTTTCTTCGGGTTCATCTGCCCAAGGAGTTCCGATCAGGCCATAAGCAACGTTCTTGTAAATCGTGTCGTTAAAGAGGAACGGCTCCTGCTGAACGAGTCCGATCTGAGACCTCCACCATTTCAATTCGATATCGTCTAGAAGCTGTCCTGACGTGGAAAGTCGACCGGAAACTTGGATAGGAGGTCCAGTTTCTTCAAGCTCCGAGCCAGCTGAATTGGTCGGGTCGTCATCCTCCTCTTGCTCGTTCTTCTTGTTCTTTTTCCCACCCTTCTTCTTCTCTTTCTCAATTACCTTGGCCAAAACGTGTTGATCTTGTAGAGTATACCATCTTTGAATCAGTCCAACAATTGTGCTCTTACCCGAGCCAGATGGCCCGACCACAGCGTTGATCTTTCCAGCTTCAATGCGCAGGTTCAGTCCATCCAGTACTTTCACGTGAGGCCTACTAGGGTATGCGAAGGTGACATTCTCAAATACAATGTCCTGTGTGGATGACACATCAGGCTCCTTCAAGTGCCCCTTCTTGGGTTGCGGTGCGTCGATGACGATGAAGAATTCGCATGCGGCAACAGTAGCTTTTCCAATAGCAATTAATGGAGTAGATGTGCGTTCAAGGGAAAGCACAACAATCATGACAGAGAGCAACACGCTGCACTGGTTAGTATGGGAGAATTTGATATAATGAGTGTGCTTACACGAGGACATCTCCAACATTGTCCAATCTGCCTTCAGAATAGGACTTTGCGCCAAACCAAAAACACAGGGCGAACCCTGAATATAGCCCGAAGAACTATCCATGTCAGTAACCGAGGGGCAGTTTTGCTATCAAGTAAACTCACAACGAAGCCAAGTTGTCCGCCAATAAGGGGAGAAAGAAGCTTGCCATGCTGTCTGGTTTCTTCCACAAACGCAGCGTACTTCTTGGATATACGTGATTCTGCACCGCATGCGGCTACCATTCTAACACTTGCCAACGCTTCACTAGCGACTGCACCGGCCCTGCCCTCTGCCTAATCTTTTGGTCAGTAATGGACAATGCTCGAGTTATCGGAGTTCTAACCTTTGTGATTTGTGCGTTGACCTTTAGGATCATGGGCAGAAATGTGCCTAGAACCAGGAAAAGATACAGAATGATCGAAGACGTGACCAGGGTAAGGGACCAATTCTTTACAAATGCCACGACGATTGCAGCCACGATAGTTGAGTTGTATTCGACAAAAATACCCAGCTTCTCTGATATGCCAAGCTGCAGGACATTTGCCGTAGAAGTAATAGTGCCCGTAGCATAACCCGGAGGCATTGAGTCGAGTACATGGATAGACTGCCCGAACAATCTTTGTAGGTAGTGAAGCCTGATGGCCGATGATAGCCTTATCCCTATCATTCGAAAGGCAAACTACAAGTTTGAGTTTAGCTTATATCCAGAGTTGTTCTAGTAGAGAGCTTGCTTACCTTGTTGACAGAATTGAGAACAAGTCGACCCAGAAATAGGAAGAACATGTATAGCGCCAGTTTATCAATATCACTATTGAAGTCGCTTTGGGATGTTGTGCTGCCTGGCAGAAAGTAGTCTGTGAAATTACCAACAAACTGTCCTGTTTGATATTAGTTATAGTTACTCGATTGTATATTTTGGGCTGGATCTTACCAAAAACCACATTCATTAAGGGTAGTGTCTTGTGCGTGTCAGTAGACCATGATAGTATTTACAAAGCTGCCATATTAGGAAAACATACCACTCCGGCACCAACACTGGCAAGAGAGCCAGCTGCGTACGCAAAGAAGTCCCATTTTGTAGCGTAGGAAAAGATCCGCTGTCAATTGTCTAGGGTTAGAGCTGCGGTGCACAGGTGGCTATGATATTAAGACAACATTACTAACCAAGTAATCTTTGAAGTTGGCTGTCCTCTCAGGTCGTATTTTTACTTTGGTTTCCAATTTGTCCTCTTTGGTCTTTTGCGTGGGTTGGTCCTGAGGATTAGAAGAAGAGGCGGAAGGCTTCTCACTTATGGGCTCATGATCAGGAGTCATGATGGGCGAAGCGACGTTGGCGTTGGCGTTGGCGCCTTAGCGCGAGTATGGTCAGAAAGGAGGTTCAATGCTGTTCGATGGGAAGATGAGATGAGATGAGAAACGAGGGGAAACAGCAATTCAAGTAAAGAGGACACTCATTACTCGGCAGTGGACGAAGGATTGGAAGATGCGCGAATGCGCAAGGATATGATAAAAGAAAGAACCAGCAGCTCAGGAAAAGTCGATGATTGAACGATGCAGGTAGTGAACGGGACAGGCAAACGTCAATTGAAAACCCCCCCGAGAGGCAAGTAAGACTAGACCCTTATGGATAAATGTCACTGAGCCGGGGGGTGTCTGATACGAATTACGACGCTAATATGGACTTAAACGTGATGATTTGCAGCGCGACAGGGCCTTAATTTGACCTGACGGTTGAGTAGGCCGAGACTGGGGGGTCAGAAACAAAGTCTTGTATCCGTATCCGTAGTTGTAATTGCAATTGGACTGGGACTCGATCTTTTGAATGTCTGCTTACTTTCAAGTTTGAATTTGACATTCCACTTGAGCCTTGCCAACGTCAACTTCATCTTGCTTAGCCACAGACAGGCCCCGTCTGACTTGAAAACTACGAATGAAATAAGGTACGTGTAGCTGAATGTGCAAAAATCAATCTACGGAGTACTCTCCGTGCCTATTGAGGCGAGGCAGCTGCCACGATGGCATAACAAACACTCTCTCGATCCGTATTACGTATACATTTAATACACCGTCATGGACTCGGTTGACTGAACCTGGCCAGTTTAACCAGCCAATAGCGCCTTGTTAATTTCACTGCATATGCATATGCGTATGCCCCCATGTTCCTAATTTCCACCGTGTAAGACGGATAAGCTGTCGGGTTCGGATCGACGTTAGATCCCGAGCGCGTGGGCATATATGTACTGTAACAGATTGCAATGTACGGAGTAGCGCTCCGCTCCCACGCTTTCGCATCCGTCGTGTTTCGTATAAGATACTACCAAGGACCAGAGAGTGCTAAGCCGCGGACTACATAGTAGTTATGACTCGCATCCTAACGCGCCAGTCAGCACTATGTGAAGTAATTCACCCCAGTGGGTGCCTTGGTGGAAAGCTGAATTCTCATTTATTGATTCAATTGGGGTTCTACCGCGACTGATTGGAGAGAGTGACTCTATTCCCCGTTCAATCACATGAGAGTACGGAGTATGAAACCCATGATCTGCAATACAACCAGAGTTGTAACCACTCGTATTGGTTTAGTTATATAAATAAATTAATAGTTGATATCTATTTAAAGTTGGTCACAAAGTTATTCCGGGCTGTTTAACATCCATATCACAATAATGTTAACAGTACGGAGAAAGGCAAATACCCTAGACCACACATCAACCCCATTTATTACCAATAGTGACATTGACAACTATGTTATTGGGCGTCATTCTATTCTATAAACTGCCCTGGTATATACATAGCCACTGATTGATGTTAACGATGAGTTAGATATTCATGATGCCACAGGTGAAGTCATAATTGCTGTGAGTCAAAGTTGTGTCGTTGACATCCAGTTACTGATCGATGTCTGAACAGGAAATTGCGACCAGAACTAGTTGATCCACATTGTTGTGATACAATTGCAGTATTTTCCTACTTACTAGGCGATTGCAAGTTCATACCCATATGGTTATAATCGGACTCTATAATTCTAAACTCTGATGCATAGGTTTGATACTGGCTATGCTCAGCCGGGAGCCAGTTACAGTGCGTCGGTTACCCATAATCCATGCTACAACCAGTAAACAATGCCCCACCAACGTCTTCGGGTGCTTTCTCTTTGGACAGACTCCAGTCACACTGCACAAGACTTATGACTCCAACCTAAAAAAACGTGTGACGCATACCCATAGGCAGCCCATAGTCTACAGTAGCTCGTCCCGCCGCTCGCATGACGGGCATTTTTTTTTGTTTGGTTTGGAAGTGGATATCAAAAGCTTCAATCCGCTCTGAGGGCCTCACGTCCTCCCATCCGAGGATAAAGGGATGAAGCCAAAGCCATCCTCAGCCAAATTGCCTTGGGCTAGATCAACATTGACAACTGCAGCAAGACCATCGACCTTTGCACCTGCCTGCCGTTGCCCCCCTTCCTGCGTCGCCCCTTCCCGCAGATATCATCATTCGAGGTACCTACAGAGCTTTAACCCCTCCTCAGGCTTTTCTCAGCCCCGCTACATTTCCTCCCTCACTTCCTCACCCATCAACCCCACCTTCCCGCCTTCCACGACAACAGAAGAAATGGCGCCCAAGAACAAGTTCGAGCTCAAGACGCCCAAGGGCACAAAGGACTGTAAGTGAATTGCGCATGCTTCTCTTCCAGCAATAGTGACTTGACTCTGACATCAACAAAAGGGGAGGGAAAGGACATGGTCATTCGTGACCATATCTTCAACACCATCACCCAAGTCTTCAAGCGTCACGGCGGAGTCACAATCGACACTCCTGTTTTCGAGCTCAGAGAGATCCTCGCTGGTAAATATGGAGAGGACAGCAAGCTCATCTATGATCTCGCCGATCAAGGTGGTGAGATCTGCTCTCTGCGATATGACTTGACAGTCCCTTTCGCCCGCTTCCTCGCCATGAACAAGCAAATCCAGAACATCAAGCGATATCACATTGCCAAGGTCTACCGCAGAGACCAACCCGCCATGACCAAGGGCCGTATGCGAGAATTCTACCAGTGCGATTTCGACATTGCCGGCACCTACGACCCCATGCTTCCCGACGCCGAAGTCCTTCGCATCATTACAGAAGTATTCGAGGGACTTGGTTGGAGCAACGGATACACAATCAAGCTGAACCACCGAAAGATTCTCGACGGTATCTTCCAGGTCTGCGGAGTTCCTGAAGACAAGATCCGCACCATCTCCTCGGCCGTCGACAAGCTCGACAAGCTACCATGGGCCGATGTGCGAAAGGAAATGACCGAAGAGAAGGGACTTGATGGTGAGGTTGCCGACCGAATTGGAGAGTGGGTTGTTCTTAAAGGCAAGCAAGATCTGCTCCAGAAGCTCCAGAGCACCGAGAGTTTGGCCGCGAATGAGTCTATGAAGCAGGGTATGGAGGACATTGCCCTTCTGTTCGAGTATCTGGAGGCCTTCGACTGTCTGGACCGAGTCTCCTTCGACCTGAGCTTAGCTCGAGGTCTTGATTATTATACTGGACTTATCTACGAAGTTGTCACACAGGGTTCTGCTCCTGAGGTTACACCCGGACAGGAGAATGCGGCTTCCAAGCCTCCCAAGAAGAAGGGCAAGAAGGGCTCTGAGGATGAAGACCGTTCTGACGACCCCACGGTCGGCGTAGGCAGTGTGGCTGCTGGTGGTCGGTACGACAACCTTGTGGGCATGTTCTCTGGCAAGAGTCAAATCCCTTGTGTTGGCATTTCTTTCGGCGTTGATAGAATCTTCTCTATCACTAAGGCTAAGATGGCCGCCGAGAAGAACGCTGCTGTCCGCAACAACGACGTTGATGTATACGTCATGGCTTTTGGAAAGGGTTTCCTAAAAGAACGTATGTCGGTGTGCGCTAAACTTTGGGAGGCTGGTATCAAGGTATGTTGAGCATGAACTGTGAGCCCTGTCGCATCATCGAACAAAAGACTAACCACAATACCATAGGCCGAGTTTCTTTACAAGGTTAAACCTAAGCTGCCTGCACAGTTTAAGGCCGCTGAGGCCAACGGCGTGCCCTTCGCCATTTTCCTTGGTGACGATGAAGTCGCGTCGGGTAAGGTCAAGATCAAGGAGATGGGACTTCAGGATGGCCACCCTGAGAAGGAGGGAATTCTTGTCGCCCAGTCTGATATGGCTAAGGAGATCAAGGTCCGGCTCCAACGCAAGCGGGAGCTCGATGAGATGACCAGACAGGCCGAGGGTCTGCGTGTTGTTCACGGCATCAAGGGCGATGCGGACAAGGACGTAGAGAAGAAGGCAGAGGACGCCAAGCCCGAAACCACACCAGTAGCGGCCGAACCGACTCCAGGAACGGAAGAGCAAGCTCCCACCAATCCGGCGGCATAGAGTTGCGTGTGACGAAATTTAAAAAAAAAACAAAAAAAACAGTTGAAACAACGGCCATGGCGTTAAGAGTTATTTGCTAGAAGGAAACAGTCCAGGATGCAATTGTTCCTACAAGAGAATGATCCCACCTCTATACCCACCCACAGAATTCGATATTGGGGAGGCAAGTTATTCCGTGATGATGCTAATCGTAATCGACTGTGCCGTGGTATCTTTGCCTAGCGCAGCCACTCCGGCTCCTTCTGGCAACAACAACTATTCGTACCATGACAACGCTGTGCTTTTGATCGACCAGGCGGGGCTTTAAGGTCTCACTCCTACCCTTTGACGAAAAGCATGAAGCCTCTAACGGCAGGACTTTTGAGACCGTTTCGCTCGTGGGCAAAAACGGAGACCGCACATCGTGTGAGCGACGAGATGCTGTCCATTCGCGACGCAAGCTCGCAGATAGGTCGCGACAAGCCCCCCACTTGTGGTCTCGGCCGACGTTCTCGAGCAGAGAGGCTTAGAAGGAGACCCCGAAGCCGAAACAAAGTGCATACAAGGGGTGGGAGTCGATAGTATGGGTCTAGAGGCTCAATTGACATGAGATGCAGGTACCAAGGTGTACGCATGTAGTTCGCGTTGAGCAGATCTATACCCGCCCACGATCCCTGCATTAGGGGAACATGCATGCAGTTGCAACGTTGACAGGCGACAAGCGGGATGGGCCGCGGGTTATTGCTGCCGCCTGAGGAGCATGCGTGTGGGTTGAATTGTGGCGATAGGATGAGACAGCTGCCAGGAACCGGCCTTCTGGAACCGAGACGCTGGCGTTTTGCTGCCCACGCCACCGTCTCGTCAGATCCGAGTGCAAGTGCATTTCTACTGTGTGGTTCATCGTGTGTGTATTCTACAGTCATCTGTCTACCTTCCTTCTCTAACATCTCCTTGATCTTATGAGCTTGTCGAGGAGTTCCACTCATGATTCACCGCCAACCTTGACCGACCTCTCTATTTCAGGGAATAGTTTTCTCTTACCGACCTAAGCAGGTTTAATAGAGAGTAGGGACAAAGAAAGTTGGGAAAACATGAGCGATGCATAAAGATCAAAAGATGGCTCCGTGGGGCTCCCGGGTACGGCCCACTCATGGGAGAGTCTAGCACGGCGCGGATAGCTGGCGCGGCACCCTTAAACCCATTTTGGTCTAATTCACTTCAATAAGACTTCACAAGACCGTGTACTCACTGCGCGCATTGCCCTTTGGCTTTTTCCGCGAAGCTTTTTCTTTGGTCTATCCCATAGGACAAGAGGAGAGAAACAAGATGATGGGAACTTCCTGGACTGATCTCTGCCCAACTCAGAGCTATGGATAGGCCAGCACGACTAATTGAACAGGGTCTGAAGAATATGACTAAATACTCCCCTCGAGCGAGGTCGGAAGTCAATCTTGAGGTTGAACCTGTCATCCTCGGATTGAGTGTACCTTGTCACATTGTATGAGCGAGAGTTGAGTGGTGTCTGTCTTTGTGTTAGTGTCTGCTGGCTTGAGGGCTGATGTACAACAGACACAGAAACTTTGATCGTCACGTCTTAACTACGACGACCACATCTTCTAAGTCAATACATACAACTCTGCTGGTCATTCTTCCTTTGCCCCGACTTGCTCGCACTTCCAATAGTACCTTGTTTAGGTATTGAGTGGAATCAACGGCTATAACGACTCATCATCGTTGTCGCCAGGATCGTTACAAAGCCGCCTGGCAACGAGCAACGAGCTCGGCGCCGCTGACCAAAGGACAAGGCCAAGCCCAGTAGTGATCTTCGTTGCCCAGAGATCGGTATTCCCGACGACAGAGTAGCATCGGCACTATAATTATTTGATTTGTCTTATCACCTGGACAACTTTGGCACTGGCTAGATAGTTCGTCGATGTGGCGTCCAGATACTCAACACCAACCGCTTTCGGATATCTTGAATTCCAGTCGATTTCTTAACTACCTGCAACCACGACGATCGCACAAACTCGGCTGAGATTTCCCGCCTGGTCTCCGTTTTCTAAAGCTCAGAGATTTATCAACCTGCTCGAACTTTGTACTCTTCTCTACCTTTCAATCTCAACGCGACTTGGACTTCAGTTCGACCTCACTTGGACTTTAACATCCTCGCTCACATCTCACTAACACTTGGTGTGACGAAACTATCTATTGACACCTCCATTGTCTTACCAATCAATTTACGGAACGACTCAGAATTGTCTCTCTTGCCCCTCCTTGCCTGGGGAGACCATCAAAGACACTCACGCGTCACGAGTTTTCAAGTCTTCTGTCGGACCAGGTCCTAGTCCACTCATAAGACCGACCACAAGGAACTGAATTAGCGACGAGCCATCGAGGGTAACAAAAGACTGGTATATTGGCCACACAAACCTTGGCCACGCCACGCGCGCTGCCGCTCTGAGTCCGGACTCTTATACTGTAACGCCGCCGGAACCGCCCCTGCCTCCACTCTGCCTCTAGACCTCGACCTTTGACCCCGGATACGAACCTTGAGCCCGAGGAAACTGCAGGATATCAATATCATCATGGCTGCTTTGCTCCATCAAGCAATTCATACAGCCACTTCCTCATCCTGGTCTTCACGAAACCCATCACTATTCATGTCGCCACGAAAAGAAATGTGCCGTGTCTCCATCACGGGGACGAACTCGCCTGAAAGGCTTCCTCATACGATCCCGGAAAATATGCATGTCCTTCCTTGCACCTCGATCGAGTGGTCGAAGGCGATTTCCGATGTCAAGAGAGAATATATCAACCACCGCTATCGTCCTTGTGCGACTCGGTGCAGCGAAATCCTGGATAATCTCAAGGATTCTGTAAGTGATCTTTCATTGACCTTTACGAAAATAAACCCTAATGCCAAGCAGAGCATCGTCGAGCCAGCATATCTCATATATCTTCATTTCTACGCCGCCAACTCACAAGAAATGCTTGCTCTTGAACTCCCTCGAGCCACTCCGGCACGAACTACTTTGCTTAATCAAGCTCGCGACCACTATCAACGCGCATCGACACTCATCAACGCCGCAGATTCAACTGTTGGTCCTGCGTTGCTACGAAGACCATCGGGCACTACCACAACGCTTCCAAGCCTTCACTCTGCTGATAGTTCTGTGAGCTCATATACATCGTCCACATGGACATCATCTCACAGCGTGTCTCCTGCATCATCTATCTCATCGATTCAGAGCATGCCGGTTTCCAAGCGTAAGAAGAAGCGCGTAACATTCAGCGACGTTCCCATGGAGCTTCTTGAGCGACCAGACTCGCCCACACTTGGCCTCGGCAGCTTTTTAGGGCCCGCTCGCTCGACATCTCCAGAGTATTCCGGGAGCGAATCCTCTCCTATAATGGCACCTCTCAGGTCTGCAACACAGATTCCTCGGTCGATTCTCACCCCACGATCTGTCCAGAGCGAGGTGGCATCATATCCAAATCCAGAGCTTGACCCTTTCCGTCATGCTCGCTCGGTACATCGCTATAGTGCCCTCCTTACTAGTCTGCAGCGCCAGGTCTTCCGGCACCTGAACTTTATTGAATCAGAGCTCGGACAACCGCAAACTATTGTGCCAGACGAAGAATCACCGCCTTCGCCTACTGCCATGTCACCGGTCCCGGCGGTGTCGTCAACAATAAAAGCTGATAAGACTCGATCCCCAGAGCTCCAGGCACGGATAGAGCGATTACGTGCACAAGGTTGGGAGCGCAAGCGTTTTGATGCTCGTCGATACGCTGAACTGCGTGAGAGTGCTTCGGCAGATATGGCTGGCTAAACCACTTTGATCACTCACCACTCGGTTTGTTAGAATTGCCAACGTTTATGAGAATGAAACTGGACGGAACTTTCTTTTCATTATGTCTGTATGTTTATAAGACTTCAATGATACCATGAGGAGCATTGCGCAACATGTTGTAAAAAAACAAAAACGCTTGATGCGTGCTTTGGGATAAATAGATATTTAATGCGGTGAATTCTTTAGGTACAATGAAGGCTGGCTCTTTACGTAGCTTGGAACAGAAAAGGATAGGGGGGCCATAATACTACATTGGTTAAACAGGATTGCCATATTTTCAGAACACACGTTTACTGTGCACTGTGAATGGGATACAAACTTGAAAAGCAAACCCGTCAACAAGATAATCAACACATCACATTTTTTTCCAAATGTATTGCTTGAAACAAACAAAAACGCTTCCAACCATACCGACGAGATATACATGGGTCATCTCGACTGAATGATGTGTCTCTCGCTTCCCTCCATCTTAACTGACATTTCTGTCCTTATAATCTTGCCTTAATATGCCGTCCATCTCGACACTATAGCAACATTACCGGCTGATACGCAGCCCAGCATGTGACAATATTTTTGCATTTTGTAAAGACCCCAAAACCCAACGTTAATTAAGCCTGGAAGCTGCGGCGCTTGACATCCTTTTCGACCTCCTGGGTAACGCGGAGAATTTCCTTCTCCTCTTTCTCGTCGGCAAGCTTTGCTCTGGCGACTTCGGAGAAGATTGCCGACAGATCCGAATTCTCGGGATCCTCCTCCAAGGCCTTGAGCTTCTCGATACGAGCCTGGAGCTTGATCTTCTCGATAATACGCCTGAATCGGCTCCTGGCGCGGAACGACTTGATCTCGGGCAACAAGTTGTAGTCGGTAGCGTTCTTGCCGGTGAGCCAGATGTGGCCCAATGCTTGCTGTATTGAGTGTCAGCTCAGGTGTTTTGTCAAAACAGAAATGTTAGCTTACCTCGCTCGTCCAACGCTGATCAGGCTCAGGGTCGATGAGCTTCAGGATGAAGTCCTTAGCGTCGCCGCTAACGTCCTTCCAGTATCGCTCGTGGAAGACGACCGAGTTATCAGTGCACTCTCTGATGAGGTCCTGAAGGTTCTCGCTTCGGAAGGGTGAGTAACCACATAGCAAGGTGTAGGTGATGACACCCATGGACCACATATCCACAGGCTTTCCGTGGCCCTCCTTACGCATCACTTCGGGGGCAGCATAGCCGAAAGAGCCAGCCATGGTCTTGAGAGACTCGCCCTTTCCATCAAGCATCTTGGCGATACCAAAGTCGGCCAGAACAAGGGTGGATTCGGGGTCTTTGCTGAGGTATAGAAGGTTCTCGGGCTTGAGATCTGGAAAAGTGGGTTAGTCAAAGGGTTACAGCCTGGCTATGGTACCGTACCTCTGTGAACGATGTTGTTCTTGTGAAGGAAATCGACAGCAAGTAGAACTTGCTTAATGGTTTCGGCAGCATCCTTCTCTGTGAATTTGCCCTGCTCGCAAATACGGTCAAAAAGCTCACCACCGGTGGCGAGCTGTGTTACGATGTAGAACTTGTCCTAGAGACGCCAAAACGGTGAGCCACATTGCATGACAAGGAGGGGCATTACACTGAGCCAGGGACTCAAGAGCCTGATCCAAGCGGGGGTTAAGGATGGGTGAGCTTACTCTCGACTCGAACCAGTCGACGAACTTGACAATGTGAGGATGCTTGAGCTTTTGAAGCATCTCAAGCTCGTCATAGACCATCTGCTCATTGCCCTTGACGTTTCTCTTGAGGATAATCTTTACAGCGACCTTGCCGGTAGGGCCATCGGCCTCACGAACGACTCCATATGTTCCAGCACCGAGGGTTCGACCGAATCTGTACTTGGACCTGTAGTAGAGAGCAATGGTTAGGACCTAGTGGTTTCGCCGTCGATTGCAAAGGAGGTTTCGGATTGCATACTTCTTATCGTAGCTCTCGGGCTGGCCGTGAAGCCGGTTCAGCATGCCCGCGACTATAGTGGAGGACATGGTCAGCAAATCATTCGGGATGCGGGGGTAGCAAGCGAAATTGAACAGTGTAGAGCGATCAAGACACCGGCGAGAAGGATGGTAGGACGCGAGAGTTAAGCCGCCAGAGCGGGGAGAGGAATGAGGCTGCGAATAGTCGCAACTTACAACTCATGGTGGCAGTTTGGCGGGGTAGATATTCTAGAGACCCGTTGGGCTTTTAGAGATAGGAAGATCTGGAGGGGAAAGCGAAGACAAGACTAAGCCTGTCTCTCACTCTCTTGTGGAGAAATATAAAGTCGTGTGACAACCAAGTCCCAGGCGCAAGAGCTTTGAATACGTGTGAGGATGAAGCCTCGGGGCGATCGAGGGTTTTGTAAGAAGAGAAAGAAGAAGTCGGGACGAGAGAGGTCCTTGATAATTAGCTTGCGACGACCTGGCCGACCTCTAGCTAGCGACATCAGCTACAATATGGATGGAATCCACCATGTCCCTTACTGTACGGGGACCTCCAGTGCAGGGACTGCCCGACTTGCGTTAGGTCTGGGGGCTGGGCTAGACCGTCAGCAGAGCGCCGTATACAACCCTTGGGGGACTTTAGCACTAGCGGGGCTTAGGGAGCGCGGCTATGGCAGACGCAGTCCACCTCAATCATGGATTCAACCTTGGTTGGCTGCAGATGAGGACAGATGAGGGTGTGGCTCAGGCAATGCGATGACTCCGGATTCATCTGCTGACATGCTGGGAAATGAAATGAATACAGGTGAGGCTGAGTCTGTGGATCGCGGTACTCATGGAGTACCGAGTATTTCGTTACAGGCCCATTACGAAGGAATCATTCCAGGAACCATCAGGTTTTCGCTTAGCCAGGGTACGAATAGTGGCTGAGCAGATAATGAAATGAACCTTTCTACAGGGATAGACTCAGCATCAATCATCATGATTTGCTTCCATTTCAAGGTCAGGTTGCCTCCTCGATTCATCCAGCCCTATGAGGCTGCTTACTTACTGATGGGGGTTCTGCCTTTCCATCA
Source organism: Fusarium torulosum (assembly GCA_900312805.1). Taxonomy (NCBI): domain Eukaryota; kingdom Fungi; phylum Ascomycota; class Sordariomycetes; order Hypocreales; family Nectriaceae; genus Fusarium; species Fusarium torulosum. Next base: position 118,026 of record ONZP01000119.1, read on the forward strand.
GCACTGAATCGACACTTTTTTTTTCCTCTTTAGGACTGGACTGGCTAGATGAGGCCTCAAATCAATGCAGGATACCCCCAGCGCATTGTTCATTTGGACGACGGTTCAGCCAAGGACAAACTTGTGACGATATCCGTTTGCAGAAAACACGTTGAAGCCATGTTCAATACAGTTGGAGAAGCGGCTAACCGCTGGTGGCTTTATCTTGTGGGTGATCATGTCCAGATAAGATACGGATGCGGCTGGCGGTTTGTTTCACCAGAGTAACCACGAAACAGTTGGCTTGATTGGCAGTTCTCACATAATACTTGGACGTTGATTAGACCATAAATCAGTAGAGTTTGCAACTTGGGTTATGTAACGAGTGATTAAGCTCTCAGCTCAGTTGGTAGCAGGCAAAGCTAATGGCTCATGACTGTTGCGAGTTGGAATCTTCGATATGGCTCCCTTTGGCTTAGAACTTCTATGGCTGACATGATGGCTCAAACTAGATTCCTGCATGTAATCAATAGAGCCAGGTAAGTAATCTGATATATGAATCTAATTCAAGAGATAATAATCTCATGTTGCAACGGTATTTACCCAATAGCACAACACGAATATATTTATGGGTCTAGCTCAGTTGACTTCCGTCCATGCTGTCTACCGACACTTGTTGTCGATCTCAAGGAACGTGATGGACCCTTGCCGCTAGAACCAGAGAAGACTCGTAACTCGAATACTGCAGTGCACATCCGAACTCGATTCGAGAAATGGTGCCTCTCTACATGTGCTGAATTTTTACATATGAAAACAACCCTCTCCCGTTGTAGTTGCAAGGTTCTGTATCACATGCACCAATCACAACGAGTCATAAAGCTAGGCCTTCCAGCTGGAGACGTTCCAGTGGGTTCAGTTCATCCATTGTGGTGTGGGCACAGCGCCGCAAACGGCCCCTCATTGATGTTTGTCTGTTCCACTAATATCCGTACGCCCAACATCCATTGAAACCTTCCATCTGCAACTCTCCTTCCGCCACGTCTTCCTTTACCCTACCGCGTTGATTTATTTTAAAAACTCGGAGAGAAAACTCACAGCGTCAATCATGGCTGGAGCGACACGGGACAGGCGCCTGGTCAAGGAGTTGGGCAAGGTTAGTCTCACAGCCCTTGGTTGGCATATCATAGACTGGACTGATGATGTTCTGCCCCGCAGATTCATAAGGATGGCATGCCCCCTGGCATCACATTGATAGAGCGTGATGACAGCGTTGCCGGCGACTGGTTCGTCGACATCCAGGTACTCGACGAGAATCCTCTTTACAAAGATCAGATCTACCGTCTCAAGTTCCACTTCCCTAAGATGTACCCCATAGGTCCGTCTATATGCCTCTGACGCTCTGGCCAGAGATGCTAACTCGCCTGTTTAGAACCCCCAGAGGTTACTTTCGACAAACGATCCGATCGACCTATCCCGATGCATCCTCACATATACTCCAACGGCATCATCTGTCTCGATCTCCTGGGCCAACAGGGTTGGAGTCCCGTTCAGAGTGTCTCGAGCGTGTGCATGAGCATCCAAAGCATGCTGACAAGCAACGACAAAAACGAGCGACCTCCAGGCGATGAGGACTTCGTACGAGGCAACAAACAACGACCCCGAGATATAGAGTTTCTATACCACGATAACACTGTGTGAATGGGGCGGTGTTATCATGAGTTCGCCTTGCACAGACAAATGCATCGTGGCTCAAGGTATTAATAGCATTTATTTGGCGTTTAGGACAACCATTCGGCGGTGATAGGAGATAAGGTTATGGGATATAGCCTTTGCATTTACTTAGGAAACATTGCTATCGGAATTGCACGTTCACATGGCCTGAGGCTATGTGTGCATGTGCATCTTTACACACAAACAGTATAGTTGTAGTATGGATATGATGATGGGAGCATAGAGAGGTTTCAGGCCGAACACAATGAGACCGTGTATCAGAGATAATTACCGTTTGATGGTTAGGCACGAGCTCGTCAAAAGCGTGATCGACTGCAACATTGAGAATCGGGTTATTTGCCAAACTCCTAGCCTGTACACTCATTAAACTAAACTTCCAACATGCCGATATATTTTAATTGATACACTTGCTCAAACCTAGATGCATGGTTGAACGCTTCCTCCGAAATACCTCAGTATAATACGGCATTATGTCGGACGACCTGATGGGGAGTCCGTAGCTGTTATAGAGGCTGAAGTCATTCAGAGCTTCCGTTAACATGGAACCCCACCAATGAATAAAGTAGCTGAAGTGCAGTGGCTGGGCTACCCCCTGCTGTATGAACCCCCCACTTTACTGCCGTCATTCGCGACGAGCTCCAGCGACCTGGACCTGATCTATCCACTCAATCTAGCAGTAGCTGAGATCACTTACTCCCTCGTAAACCTCCTTTGTCAACTCCCGCCAACCGCTTTGAGCTGTGCCCATGGCTCCTCGCATAGAATTCAGTATCGAGCAGATTCGAAACAAGGCTCGAAAAGACCTGCTATACCTGCTCGAAGGTGTATGTTATCATTCCGTTCCCACCGCCTTTGCCCCGCGAGCCTCACTCAATCAAGCTCAAGCTACCTCACCCATGTATGTCATGAACGCTACTCACGCATAACTCTCTATCTAGGTTCGCGGGAAGAAGAATGTCATCCTCGACCAAAGCCTTGTTGGTCCTATTGGAACTATAGTTAAGGTCGCTGTCCTTCAAGAGTATGGAGTAGACAAGTTCTTCATTCTGGAGAATGACAACGCAGATACCAGCCAGCGCAATGTTGTCTTTATTTCTCGAGGCGAATGCGGTCGCCATGCTGAGTCAATAGCAGGTTTGTGGTCATGTTTCGGTTTTGGAATCGCATTTTAACCCTCACTTAGCTCAGATCAAGCGCATCCAGCGTGAGAGCCAGACAGGGCACGACTTTCACATATTTTGGGTCCCGCGCCGAACCCTTGTCTCCGACAAGCTCCTGGAAGAGGCCGGTGTATTGGGCGATGTCAACATTGCCGAGCTACCATTATCCTTCTTCCCTCTAGAAAAGGACGTCCTATCTCTAGAGCTCGACGACTCATTTCGAGACCTTTACCTCTCAAAAGATGTCACACCTAACTTCTTGATGGCCAAGGCCCTCATGGAAATACAACAAAATCACGGTCTGTTCCCGCGAGTGATTGGCAAAGGCGACAATGCAAAGCGTGTTGCAGACTTGCTCTCGCGCATGCGCCAGGAGCTTCTTGCGGGTGAAGATACAGCAGAAGCGAATAAGATCGGGCTAACGCCTAGTACGACAAACGAGAGTGTTATTATTATCGATCGCGAGGTCGATTTCGTCACGCCCCTACTTACTCAACTTACGTATGAGGGACTCATCGATGAAGTCTTCGAAATCCATAACAACCAAACCAAAGTCGACACAACCGTTGTCGGCGCACCAGCACAGGCCTCGACCGCAACCTCACAAAGTCGCAAACGAACAATCCAGCTAGACTCAAGCGACAAGCTTTACGAACAGCTAAGAGATGCCAACTTTGCGATTGTCGGCAGCCTACTCAACAAGGTTGCTAGGCGGCTACAAAAAGTACAAAGCGATTACGAGACAAAACAAAAGAGCAAAACTATTGCGGAACTCAAGGACTTTGTCAGTCAACTGCCAGGATATCAGCAAGAGCAGCAAAGCGTAAAAATACATACAGGTCTCGCTGAAGAGATTATCAAGCACACCCGGACAGACCAATTCAAGGGGCTTTTGGAAGTGCAACAAAATCTTGCAGCTGGAGCCGACCCGTCAGGCCAGTTTGATGGCATTGAAGAACTGATAGCACGAGACGCTCCTATAGCACAAACCCTGAGGTTACTGTGCATCTACTCGTGCATATCTGGAGGCATCAGACCCAAAGAATTCGACCAGTTCAGACGGCTCATTCTGCAGGGTTACGGCTACCAGCATCTTCTTACACTCAATAATCTCGAGAAACTGCAGCTCTTTTTATCAAAGTCGTCGCCACTGGCTGGGATGATACCTATTCCAGGTAACACCGCCAGCACAACAGGGAACAAGACGAACTACACGTATCTGCGCAAGCAGCTTCGTCTCATCGTTGACGAAGTTCAAGAAGATGATCCTAATGATGTGTCCTACGTCTACAGTGGCTACGCGCCCCTTTCTATCCGCCTTGTCCAATGTATTCTGCAGAAGCAATATCTATTATCGGTAACGAAAGGAAACAGCGCGAGCGCTGCGGGAGCACCTGCAGGAGTAGGCACGCAAGGTTGGCAAGGTTTCGACGAGGCCGTGAAGCACGTCCGCGGCCAGACTTTCTATGAGCATCAGAAGGGCGAGGATAAAGCGGTTAAAGCGCGAGCATTGCTTTCCGGTAGTGGAAACAAGCAGACCGTTTTTGTTGTGTTTGTCGGTGGTATCACTTTCACTGAGATCGCTGCGCTGAGATTCATTGCAAAGCAAGAAGAAGGTAAGTACACTCACAACCCTCGACTTCGCTAGACAGAATTCTGACTATGGCCCCACAGGACGGAGAAATATTGTCATTTGCACAACATCGATTATAAACGGAAATAAGATGATGGAAGCGGCGGTCGAGAAAGCATCGTTCGCGAAGGAGAGCGTCCCTGTTCCGACAACCTGAGATATTAGCATGTGTATGATACCTAGAAGATTGTGAGCGAGCATTTCTGGTGAGGCGCGAGCTATTCGAGCAAGAGACGGGATATATGACTCTACGCACAAACCGGCGCAGGGGCTCAGATATTACAGCGAGATATTAATGAATTCGGAACAAACTAATCATAAATCGAACAATGCTCATTGTGAGAGCCGAGTTATGTATGAATTGTCGTTAGAATGAACCTTAGACCCACCTGTGTGAGGGTTCTGATTTGACCGCATGGTCGCACGTGATTGACTTGAAGGTTGCTTTCCTTACCTTATTCTGAGGGGGCTGAATGGCTGACGATGGATGGTAAGTTCCTCTTAGACAAAGGAGCCGATAATTAACGAGTAATTCATCATTTGGACCAATTTACACGGAATCAAGCATGGAGTAAGCCTTGTCCGACAAAACTATATCGACATAGGCATGTTGCCGTAACGAGTCCCTAAATCGCGAATCCTCTCAGACTCTCATAGTCATTGATCTCGACATCGAACGAGTTTGGTTCATTACGAGTCGAATGCGGTAGGTCACTTCCATGAGCGACTATCAAAGGTCTTTATGGAAACAATCTGACCACAACTAACAGCATTTCCAATTACTTTATAATGCGATTTTCCTCATTTCACTCACTTCCAACGGCTCTTAATAATACCCTTCGCCCCGCCATACAATAGCGACTTTTCAAATCTTGCCACAAACCAATACCTAAAGAGAGCCTCCGAAACCAACGCCACTATGGGGACAGAATTTGGGCAGAGCTTCCGTAAGGGAATTGGCATTCGGAAGGTGGAAATCGACGAAAAGAGTGTCCTTGACTCTCTGCCTCCGTCGGGTACAATATTCATGTCTAATGGTCCAGGACGCATATCACCTCCAATTACTCCTGACGTGGTTTCGGGGTCTCCGTCACGACATACTTCAACAGAATCTGCGTCTGAGATCGCCCCCGAAATCATCGTGTGGACTGAAGATATGGATATCGACAATACAAGTCCTGTTGAGTCTGACAACGACTTGTCAAGCCTCAACAGTGATATCGAGTGAGTAGTTTACTGTCTTGGCTTTAACTCAGTCAGCTAGGAGTCTTGACTTCTCAACTTCGATGGGTTTCTGACTGTCTACACAGAGAAGAGGCACCTCAATTCGATGATGACCCGACTTCGCTGCAGATATCGACCGCAGACAATACTACCGGTTGTCTTCCCTCAGCATCATCGAATCTGACAGAACTATCAGACCTGTCCTCAATACCATCGACAGTATCGAGTAAAGCTACTACCCCTACTCCAGTTGAAACCGAGGGTACACAAGATCATGACCAAGACCAAACAACCGACGGGCAAACCCAATCTCACCAGCAGTCACCATCTCACGATGCTGAGCGCTACAACTTTAACATCAGACCAAAGGCCTCAATACCGACCGATATTTCACCATATAAATATGCATCAGAATGCATCACGGCCGCCGAGTCCTGTCGACTCAATCCATACGCTCTACACCCGGAGGAATATCACCTCCTCCGCCATCACCTATCTTATACACAGGTCACAACCTACCTCAACATCAGGAATGGTATCTTGCGTTTATGGCTCAAACACCCTTGGATTGGTGTAACTCGAATAGAAGCAGTTGGGTGTGCCAATGCTCGCTGGTTCGATGCGGCCAGCGTCTGTTATGACTGGCTGGTCCGCCGAGGCTATATCAACTACGGCTGCGTACAGGTCTCCGAAGCCACAACAGACGACAGCGTTGCTCCAGTTGTTAGAAGGCAAAAGACAATAGCTGTTATTGGTGCTGGGATCTCCGGTCTCGGTTGTGCTAGGCAGCTAGAGGGTTTGTTCAAGCAGTTCGCCGATCGGTTTCAAGAACGAGGAGAGCCGCCTCCTCGAGTGGTGGTGCTTGAAGGAAGAAGTCGTGTTGGAGGAAGGGTATACTCTCGCGAGTTCCAAACCAAGCCTAAGGAGCCCGTCCCAGCTTTTCAAGGGAAGCGACACACTGCAGAGATGGGCGGTATGATCATTACCGGATTTGACCGGGGAAATCCTATCAACATCCTGCTACGAGGGCAGCTTAGCCTGCCATATCATGCACTGACGGCCGATACTACCATATACGACAGCAACGGAAAAGCGGTAGATCCTGTGCGGGATTTGCTTGTAGAGAAGCTGTATAATGATTGTTTAGATCGAGTCAGCGAATACAAACATAAGAGTCAACCGGCAAAACTAATCGAGGGTAGACGAGACCTCGTTGAAGAGGGGCGCGATAGCCCTGGTGACGGCAGTAAGACAATGTTCCAAGAGGAGGAGGCTTTTGCAGCGCAGCCAGATGCGCCACCAGTGTCTGAACAAAACATTCCAGACAAGGTCAACTTGGTGCCAGTATCATCAGACAAATTGACCGGCCGGGTTCACATGGAACCTGGAACTCCGGCCACAACCAAGGCATCTGACAAGGCCAAGCTTATGGGTTGGACAATACGAGACTCAGCCGATGGGGAGAACATCGACTTGACCTCAGCTGTGAATGAAGAGAAAGCAACTTTGGGATCTGTCCTCGACTCCGCCATTTCTCAGTATAAACAAATTGTTGGGTTGAATGCTCAAGATCACCGTTTGATCAACTGGCACATCGCCAACTTGGAGTATAGTAACGCAACCAGCTTGCACAACCTGAGTCTTCCCTTGTGGGATATTGATGCAGGCAATGAGTGGGAGGGAAGTCATACCATGGTTGTTGGCGGTTATCAGAGTGTGGCTCGCGGACTGGTCCTCTGTCCAGCACCACTTGATCTCAAGACAAAGTTCCCGGTGAAAAGCATATCCTACCATACTGGAGATGGCATGGCGTCGGCTGCCATTGAATGCGAAGATGGCTCAGTAGTGGATGCGGATGCTGTTGTATGCACGATCCCGCTTGGGGTTTTGAAACAGAACAACGTCGTCTTCAATCCACCTCTGCCATCATGGAAGACCGATGTTGTTGAGCGTCTAGGATTCGGCATCTTGAACAAGGTTGTTCTGGTCTACGATAAGATCTTCTGGGAACATGACAGACACATCTTCGGTGTATTGAGGGAGTCGTCAAACCGGCATAGCACATTGCAAAAAGACTATGCCGCGAACCGTGGCCGCTTCTTCCAGTGGTTCAATGTATCCAACACGACAGGTCTGCCATGCCTTATTGCTTTGATGGCCGGTGAAGCAGGATTTGAGACAGAGCACTCAAGCAACGATAGTCTTGTGGCCGAAGCGACAGAGGTACTACGCAGTGTCTTTGGTCAAGATGTTCCTTATCCTGTAGAGGCTATGGTCACTCGATGGGGCTCGGATCGATTCGCTCGAGGCAGTTACTCTTCTGCTGCCCCCGGTATGCAGCCTAAGGACTACGATGTTATGGCACGGCCTGTTGGGAACCTCTTCTTCGCAGGTGAACACACCATCGGCACGCATCCAGCCACTGTCCATGGGGCTTATCTCTCCGGTTTAAGAGCAGCGTCAGAAGTTTTGGAGACCCTCATCGGACCCATCGAAGTCCCAACGCCATTGATTCTGCCTCGAGATTCCGTGTTACTGCGCAAGCGTAAGGAGCCTGCTAGGGATCTAAAACCAGCACGGTTGCAGGCCTATGAGCAGGAAATACAGGCTCATATTCAAGCGAAACTCGGAGAACGACCTACTCGTCCTGGCAAGGTCGCTGGCAATGCGTACATTCTCTACAGCAAAGACTTGTTTGACGTTGCACGGAAGAAGTGCGAAGAGAACCGCAAACCTGGCAAAGGTGGACGTGCCGTGCCTAATGAAGTTCGCATTATGACATCCAAGATGTGGAAGGATGCTACGGCTGAGGAGCGTAAACCGTACGAAGAGCAAGCCGCTGAACAGAAGCGCGGCTACGCTGATGCTGTTCATGCATGGAATGAGGCTACAGAACGATGGGATCAAGAGGCTGCTGTTCTCAGAGCAGCTTATGAGAAGGAGAATCCGTTTAGTGCTGTCAAGATGGCAGACTTCGACCGCGAGCTGTTGCATAAGCATCGTCGAACGAGGAATATAAGCTATGCCGAGGATAGGGAAAGTGACGTTGGGTTCTGAGTTTTGTCTTGTACACATTCCATACCCTTCCTCAATTGGGCGTTTTACTGGAGCTGGGTTATTACTATATGCCTTTGTTGTCTTGTTTCGGAAGATGACTGTTTCTTGGGAATTGAACTATAGGTGTTTGGCGTTAAAGAGGCATGGGCATTGCAACTTATAAACCTGTGTACAAGGACTCTTCAGAATATAGTTTTTCTCTAACACCTGGAGTCCTTCCGAGAAAAGTCTTATAGGCTTTCCAAAAACATTCATTTATTTTTCAAAATGCCAGGCGAGGACTGTATGGGCTACTAAGGAATTTATTGAAGGCTTTGATACAATGGGGGTAACCACACAGGGATGGTTACCCGATGACATTTGTTACAAAGGGAAGCATTACACCCCAATTTATACCACTCCTTACATGTCCGCAGAGGCAGTAGCACCAGTGATAATCTCGACCAGCTCTCCGGTAATGACAGCCTGTCGGGTACGGTTGAAGAGAATCTGGTACTTGCTGATCATGTCACCAGCGTTCTTGGAGGCGTTCTGCGGGAATTATCAGTATTGGTTATCATGAGAATTCAAGAATACTCACATCCATAGCATTTCGTCGGGCAGACTGCTCGCAGGCGTGGCCCTCAGCAAGAGCCCAGTAGAGAGAGTTGGCAAAGCCATACTCGCGAAGGTTACCAAGAGCCTCATCGTCAACCTCGAAAGCGGAGAAGTTGGCTAAAATTTAATGATTAGAGATAGTCCCAGCTACTGCAACTCTAGAAAGAACATACGGGACTGCTGGATGGCCTCCTCGGAAAATGCCTCAATCATGGTAGGCTCGTAGGTCTGGGCGTTGACGAAGCTGTTGTACAGGATCTTGACGTCAGTGTACTCAGTAGGGAGCTGGAGGACCTGGTCGGCGATAGCCTGAGCATCGGCAAAGGTGGGAACACCCTTTCCAATACCAGAGAAGCTCAGCTGGATGGCCTTGGCGTTGGTTCGGGAGAGCTGAGCCTTGGCCTTCTCGCCGATGAGGACGAGGTCGAAGCCAGGCTGGGCAGCTTGCATTCGACGGACGTATCGGGACAGACCAGAGTGAATACCACCGCAGAGACCCTTGTCGGAGGAGCAGACGATGATGAGGGTCTTCTTGTCCTCGGTCTCAAGAGCCTTGGTCTCGGCGGACTCGTAAACCTGGTTGGAAGTCTGACCGTAGTTGCGGGAGTCGTTCATGGCGCGCTGGGCTCGGGTGAGCTTGGTGGAGGCGACGATCTTCATGGTCTTTGTGATCTTCTCGATGTTTCGGATGGACTTGAGACGGTCCTCGATCTCACGGAGAGTCGCATAGGTGGCAGCGGAGCTGGGGACGGCGGCGACCCTGGAAGCGCAAAAAAGGACGTCATCAGCATTTTCCTTCTCTTTTTTATGGTTCTGGTTTTTTTCTTCGTGATAATTGTTTGTTCCCTCGGAGTATTCAATTGCCTCTCATGTGTTGCATCTCGATCGGTAATAGACGTTTCCGTTGTTGTTTGACGTTGTGGCCGACCGTCGGAGGTGAACAGCTAATCCGGCAAGCAAATTCTTGGGGTTCCCGGGAGCCGAGAGAGCCACTGGATACTCCAAGGAGAGAGACTGAGGGAGGAGAGAAACTTACCGAGCGTTAGCTGCGGCGGCAGCTCGGAGAGCTGGTCTGGCGGTTCGCGACAACATCGTGACTGAGGATGAGGGGAAAGTAGAGAAGGAGCCTCTGCCAACGGTGGCCCAATTGATCGCTATAAACGGATCAATTGATGGAGATGAGGGTCGTGTAAGGTCGGAATGAGGTGTATTGGTTGCTGCGGACTAAAGCGTTCGTTCAGGTTTGTTTCTCGCTATTTTCCCGGGTAAATTAGGTAGCCGGCCGGAACTTCTAGGCGCTGCACAGAGCTGGGCAGCACAACTTGCTCGGTGAGGTCACGTGATATCATCCATGAGCTTCCACTAAGCCGCACCCGCCCCGCTTTCCTTTTTTCCAAATGCACGCATGACTAAGGCGAGCACTCTCTCTTGGGCCCCAATTTTCATCCTCTCACAACCACCTCGTTTCATCCAATCACATCACGGGCTGTCGTATTTATCCCCATCTCTGAGTCGCTGCAACTACAGCGCAACACCTCTCTGAACCACTGAGAGCGAGCCATTTAGTGTCCACTGTGGTAGGTACCTGTCTTCCACTGCCTTGCCTTCTGCAGCTGTCGCCTCGCATTGCTCCGTCGCCGGGTCCGGGCCATTGGTCTTGGCCTTAAAGAAACAAGCAGCGCCGCTCTTGAACTTTGGACCTATGTATTCTCTCCAAAACCATTGTTGCTGATTTTCCTCTCCCAAGCTCCTGCGAATCCCATAAAACGCACCCTCATCTCCTATACAAGGCGTTGAGGGGATCATTTCCTCGCGCTTCCTCCTCCAATATCACGTTTTTCCTTCGTCTACAGAGACCTATTCTTCGTTCTGTCACGCTCTCGCATCTTAGATCCCAGTCCCTGACCTCATCGCACTTTGGTTGGCGGCCAGCCGCAGAACGGATACTCACGTTAAGCAGCACAATCATGAGCTCCAGCTCTGACGACGATCGCCCTCTGGCGAGGGCCAACGGACATCGATGTAAGTCGCGCTTTTTTGCTAATTTTGTTGCTTCTTTGCTGGTATTCCTCGCGCTCATGAGTGCTCATGCCATTGGTTACCAAAACAAAACTTCCCCCGATTCTACCAGCTCTTTCTATCACCACAGCGCATGCTATTGCCCATTCTCGTTCTAACAGGGAGCTTAGCATCGATAGTCTCGTCGGCCAAGATTTCTCGCGCCGAAGACGCTGCCATGGATCAGCCAGTTCCTGAGGAAGCCGCCAAGATGGCCGGACTGTCAGTTCGAAATGGTCCTCTGGTAGATACGATGGATGTCGACGAGCCAACCACCAACGGAATATCGAAACGCAAGTCGCGTAACTCCATCACCAAGGTCAATTACAAGGATAACGAGTCGAGTGATGATGGTGCTCCTTTGGTTCGTATTTCATGATATAGGAAAACCCTTGCTGTGGGGCCAACTCATGCTGACAACGGTATCACAGGCCAAACGCCAGAAGCAGACCAACAGAGTTGTCGAATCCGATTCCGATGACCAGCCCATTGCGAAGGCACGAGGAAAGAAGCTTCCCCCTTCCTATAAGGAAACCGCCATTCCCGAGTCCTCGGGCGACGACGATGAGCCTCTTAGCGTGAAGCTCGCGCAAAAGAAGGCTGCTTTCGAGAAGTCGGCTGAGAAGCAAGCAAAGGCGATTCGAGCCAAGGAGCGGGCCAAAAAGCCTGCATCCAAGAAGGCTGTCAAGGAAGAGTCCGATGACGATGTACCTCTCGCTCGATCCACTGCTACCAAACGTCAGTCCAACGGAACTGCAGCAAAGCGAAAGTCGAACGGCGTGAAAAAGGAGGAATCAGACTCCGATGCTCCTATCTCCAAGAAGGCTAAGCCTGCCGCGTCCGCCAGGAAGGCCGTCCAGGCGGAGTCTAGAAAGGCCAGTGAGAGTGACGATGAAGAAGAATCCGCATGGTGGAACGCGCCAAAGAAAGAAAACGACGATATCAAGTGGACAACCCTGGAGCACAACGGTGTTCTGTTCCCACCTGAATACGAGCCGCTGCCTAAACACGTTAAGATGCTATACGATGGGCAGCCGGTTAACCTTGCGATTGAAGTCGAAGAAGTTGCTACTTTCTGGGTCGCTATGATGACTTCTGGGTCGACCCATCACCTCGACAACCCGGTCTTTCGCAAGAATTTCTTTACCGATTTCAAGGAGTATTGCGACAAGTACGGTGTGACAGATGCCCAAGGGAAGAAGGTTAACATCAAGTCACTCGACAAGTGTGACTTTTCCAAGATGTGCGATTACTGGTCTGAAAAGGTCGAACGAAACAAGACTAAGAACATGACCAAAGAAGAGAAAGAGGCTGCTAAGGCGAAGAAAGAGGCTCTTGAGGCTCCCTTTACTCACTGCATTTGGGATGGCAAGAAGCAAAAGGTTGGCAACTTCAGAGTCGAACCTCCAAGTCTGTTCCGTGGTCGTGGTGAACATCCCAGGACTGGCAAGGTCAAAAAGCGTGTCCAACCCGAGCAAATCACTATCAACATTGGCAAAGGCGCCAAAGTTCCAGAGCCCCCCAAGGGCCACAAGTGGAAGGCCGTGCAGCACGATCAGAAGGCAACTTGGTTGGCCATGTGGCAAGAGAACATCAACGACAACTACAAGTACGTGATGCTTGGAGCTGATAGCGATATTAAGGGTCAAAGTGACTTCAAGAAGTTCGAAAAGGCTCGAGAACTGAAGAAGCACATCGATAAGATTCGCCGGGACTACACCAAAGATCTCAAGAGTGAGATAATGGCAGATCGTCAGCGAGCTACCGCCATGTATTTCATTGACAAACTTGCTCTTCGAGCTGGAAACGAGAAGGATACAGAGAACGAGGCCGACACCGTGGGTTGCTGCTCTCTCAAGTACGAGCATATCACACTTGAGCCTCCAAACAAGGTCACGTTTGATTTCCTGGGAAAGGACAGTATTCCCTACCGAGAGACTGCTATTGTTGAGCCACAGGTCTTCAAAAACTTGAAACTTTTCAAGAAGGCGCCCAAGTCTACCGGAGATGATCTCTTCGACCGTTTGAATGTGAGTTCCTCTGCACACTCTACCTACGCGACAGCCACTAACAAGTTCATAGACCTCTCAATTGAACAAGCACTTGAACAGCTACATGAAGGGGTTAACTGCCAAGGTCTTCCGTACTTACAACGCTTCCTGGACAATGTCAGAACTGCTCAAGAAGCTTGCAAGTGATCCACGCTCTCGTGGCACAGCTGCCGAAAAGGTGAAGCTGTACAACGATTGTAATCGTGAGGTTGCCATCCTCTGTAACCATAAGCGAACGGTTGGCGCCAGCCACGAGCAACAGATGGCCAAGCTAGGGGACAGAGTGAGTTTAATTGGGCTTAGGATTTACGGCCCGACATACTGATTATCCTTTTTAGATCAAAGGCCTCCGATACCAGCAATGGCGAACCAAGATGATGATTCTCGATATTGAATCAGGTTTTAAGAAGAAGAAGGGCGCCGCCTGGTTCGAGAAGGACGGGGAATTGGACGACGAGTGGATCAAGGAGCATCAGCAATTCCTTCTCGAAGAACAACGTACGAAGATTAGCAAGAAGTTTGAAAAGGACAATGAGAAGCGCAAGGCAGACAAGGAGAGGCCTCTGCCCGAAAAGGAGCTCAAGGAGCGACTTCAAGTTGTCAAGGAGATGGAGTCCAAGTTCAAGAAGGAGAACAAGACCAAGAAGGTCGAGGCAGAAGGCCGAGGTGTCACCGTCGATAAGCTTCTGAAGGCGGTGGATAAGTTCGACGAGCGTATCAAAACGTTGAAGCTCCAGGCCGAAGACCGCGATGGCAATAAGGAGGTGGCCCTTGGTACCTCCAAGATCGTAAGTACTACCGAGTTCTTTTGGGTGTGGACCTGTTTACTAACTATTGTGTGCAGAACTACATTGATCCTCGCCTCACTGTTGTCTTCTCCAAGAAGTTCGATGTTCCGATCGAAAAGTTCTTTTCCAAGACTCTTCGTGACAAGTTCCGATGGGCTATCAAGTCTGTTGAGAACGAAGATGACTGGACCTTCTAAGACCGTCCTCGGAAGGGCTCATGGCGTACAAAAAGAGAAAAGCCGGATGGCTTCGGGTTTCTTTGCTTTAACTAATTTGCTATTATTTGGAACGTATGTAAGAATACTCAGGCGATGCTTTCAGCGCGAGCAAGGAGACGGTGAGAAGAGGAGAGGCACGTACAAAGGAGCGCAAGCTCGTCGTGTGTGTTTGCAGAGCATGGTGAAACGGCCGCAGGGCAACGATTTACAGTGGCAGGCGCTGAGATGGGATGGGTTACCTGGAGCATTTGGGTGGTTACGGCGGCGGATATCGTGTTGCCTTGGTATCCATATATAGAAGAAACACTGCCTGTGTGTTCCAGGGGTTGAGTGAACTCTGAAAGGAGTTTGCTTGATAGTCTCTACTCAGGTAGCTACATTCAAGGTATATTTAACTGAGTCCAATGTTTTCATGCACCCGCTTGTAAAGGGTTTTGTGTTGGTAACAGTTAGTTTAGTTGTTGATTATACAAAATATGTCCATACTATGTCTACCTATCTATGTTAACCATATCCGTCTATTTGTGCATATCGTGCCCAACCTGAATACGCTGCGCCATCGCTTAAATATAACAAAAAGCAATAAATCCAATACCAAGTGCCATGTAAATGCTCGAACCTTGATCCAACGCCAAACCGCCGTGTCATGCAAACCAGATTTCTCATCCAATCTTGTAATATCAACAAGCCATCACATGTACTGCCAGTGTACATGGACTCGGCCTCTGGACAACGTGTGCCATAAAATCATCATATACAGTGAAGTTGAAAGGGGATTCTCTCTTACAAGAATCGGCCGGCAAATGCCAAGATGCCAGCGAAGAAGGGTACAATAGCTATAGCGCTGTGGAGGGGTTGGAGAGACCCAACAGAGTTGTTCTCGGCTGGGATGATCTTTCCCTTGGCGTTGAGCCTCCATCCTTCGGGTATGGCACCTCCCGAAGGACGGGAGCCGGTCCAGGGCCATCCGGTCTGCGTAGCTGTGGCGGGACTTCCATCCTCGGCGATACCTCCTACGGGGACGTTTCCGTCAGACGTAGCGACGGTTCCTTGAGCGGTAGCAGTAACGGTCATGGCGTTGCCGTTCTCGTTGCCATTGACCGCTCCGCCAACAGCCTCAATCGACCCCCATGAGCCAGAGGTGTCCTTGTACTTGTACTCGTCGCCGGTTGAGTAGTCTGTGACGATGACGCTCTTGACCTTCATCGTGAAGGGGCCCTTTGAGTAGTCTGTTGGCCCACGAGCCCACTTGACGGTGCCCGAGGGGTTTGTGTTGGGATCACCGCCGGCCCATGCTCCAAACTTGACTTGCATCGGAGTCTGGGGGTATTGGTTGTCCTCGGCGTCGCCAGAGTTGAGGGTACGGACAACGGTACCACCAACCATCCAGACGATACGGTCCTTTGTCCAGTCGATAGTATACGTGATCCACTCGCCCTGTGTGTTTGTGACGTCGTGGAACTGGCCGCGGTTGTAGGATGTTGTTTGACCTTTTCCAAAGTAGTTGGACTGGATCTCGTCGTTGTCGGAGCCGAGCCACTCAATGTCGATCTCGTCGAGGACGTTGGACTGGAGAACAAGCGACGAGACAATACCGGCACCGGGTGCGGCCTTCATTGTGATCTCCACACGGCCAAACATGATGTAGAAGAGAGAAGCCAGTTGCGGTGCGTCGTTGGCACGGGCTACTGTGAAGGAAACACCCTCGTCGTCGTATTTGGGGGAACCGGAGGCGGCGAAGGAGTTTACTTCGCCTTTGGAGAAGTCGATATCGATGCTCATGCCGAGGGCATCATCTGCAGGACAGTTGTCTATAAGAGATATATCAGCAAATAGTGCTTTAAATGGCCTAGTAGAGCAATGGCAGACGTACTGCTGTGTAGAGGGTTACACGAGCTCCATGTCTGGGCTGAAGCTGAGGTGATGAGCAGCGCAGTGGCTGCGAGTGAAGCTCCGGATAACCATCTCATGGTGGGCTGTATGTGGTATGATATGTACGGTGAAGAGGTAAAAGAGGTGAAACAGTGTAGCTTCGAAAAGCTAGATAGAGGTGGTTGTCGTTGGCGCAAGTGAATTTTGGTTCTCCTTATCCTTAATTGGTTTCGGGTATTGTTTGCTGGACTCGACTCGAACAATGGCACAATGGGTACACGAGAAGTTGACTCGGGACTTAAAGTGGTTGCATGTGAATATTACAAGTCCAAGTACTCCGTATGTATAGAGGGGAAAGAATAGGTAAGAGAGAGAGAGAGAGAAGATGCAAGTTCCGTTACTAAACTTGGTAAGAAATGAAATATAATAAAGAAACGAGAGAGACACGTCACGTCACAGTCTTCAACTCCCCGACGCCAAAAACGCTCCTTGACCGTTTTTCCCGGTTTCTTTGGATTTGGGGCTCCGTAACTTGGTACTTGGCGCCCAATGTTTACTTGAAGTGGGAGGTTGGGAAGCTATTTCGCTTCGCGTCCGTCCGTGTTGCCGGTGGCTGGGAAACCAACAGTTCTGCTTTAATGGGTGGCTGGGCGGTCCGTTCCGTCATGGTTACCCTATACACGGAGTACTGCCTTCAACACCGAACATGGTTCTGGATACAATATCTAAGCGGTAAAGAACTCATGCAATGTGAGTTTGGCAATATTAGTAAAGCTTTAGGTCTGGCAGCATCGTTTATGCATCTATGTTTTCACTTATATTTCCCAACTCTCAGGTATGGAAAATTGGTGTATATAACTCATGATAGCTCCAACACCATGGCTCTGCCAGTCTTCAAGTCTGGTTTATCCCAGCAGCAACAAGCATGGCCAGAGTGCCAGACGAACCGTAGATACAGTTAAATGTTTAGCATTTAATTCACAAATGTTTGATTTTGTGTGAATTATTTAGTACTACTTGTTCATCACTTGTGCACTTCATCACCCTTCACCTGTAAGGAACACAGAGTGTTCAAGCGTCATACCATTGACATACGAATAGCTACACAGCATCTACGCAGCGGTTTTCGACATTAACAGGCGAAATAACTATAATTTGAATGATTAGGATTCATTCATAATCGACCACGTAGACCCTACAATTGATCGTTAAGTTACTAAAACTCATCCATATCTGACACTTGCATCATGCATGAATCTCGATCCTCGCAATGGCATGCAACATCCCATAGACACACGCATTCCTTACTTAAAACCAACAGTCGAATCGCTCAATCAATCAATCAACCAGATCGATCTGCTGGTATGCCAGGGCTATCTAGATCTCATGTTTCACAACACACTCAAGCAAGAATGGAAAAAAAAAAAGCTCGCCCTTGCATATATACTGGCACTTGGCTTGGCTATAACCACTCTATCTCTCTACCGTTAGATCTGGACAACCACACTTACACGTGCTATCCATGCCGCAGATCAACCCTTGCTTCATCTCTGACATCAACCACATAAGCCTTCATACCACCTGCCCTCACTCTAGAGTCCCTGGCGGTTGATGGAATGGGGCAAATTGTTCGTATCGGATCCATGAACATACGGTGTACCCTACACCTACCATTCAGGAAATCGACGCGAAGGGAAAACCAACATTGTGGGCAAACAAGCAGGCCCTCTGCATTATGTGAGTAATCAGGAGGAAACAGCGAAAAGAAACAAACAAGAGGAAAAAGAGGGGAAAAGAGGGAAAAATAAACCAAGAAAAAGACCCCGCAGCGGTATCATGATGATGATCATACCACAGTAATTGCTTCGTTTCAGCAAAGTGTCCATTTTAAACCCGAGGCTAAGCACATTCGGTACAATAATTACAGCAAACGAGAGGAATAAGCAAAGAGAGCTTGTGTGACAGACAAGAAGAGTGTCATATTAGGCCATTGCCACCCCCCAAAAAGGCAGGCAAACTGACGACTGATAGATGATCAATTCCAAACAACACTGCATCCGTCCGTATGCAGTAGCTAGCTGTACGGAGTAAGCGTATGTACGTAGTGGTATGCAGCCCGTTATGGATCATCATGACAGTATGAGTCCAGCGTCTCTCAGTTTCTCAGTCTGCTCACTTCTCCCCTCGCAGTTGACTTGTCTTGACCAACCAAGCAGATACATGCAGGTCCTAAATCTGATTCACGACGTGTCAGCAAATGCCGCATCCAATCAACATCTCCAAACCAACTGCGAAACCTTTTTGTAAGTGTAAGAAAAAAAGAATTATCAAAAAAACTATTCTCCCTCGCATGCAAGTCGTGAGAACTGTCCGTTTGCTGCTGCTCTATGGTCATATGTCGAATCTCATCCGGCCGGGCAATGTCTCTCTCTCTCTCTCTCTCTCTTCTCTTTTCTTCTTCTCTCGTTGGGCCGCCGATCGAGCTGCTGTGATCGGTGATCGGTGATCCCTTGCATCTTCTACATGCCTCGCCGCAACATGAGGCCATTCGGGACCCTCTCTTCTCTTTCTCACCCAAGCTGCCTATCTGACCTCGCAGCGAGTAACAACCGCTTCCCCACCCTCCACTGTTCTCAGTTGTCGAACCCCGCATGCCCTAACCCCATAGACCGGGTGTTCCAAACCTGACTGCTTGCTTTGTATGGAACTGCTACCGTCAGCCAACGACCCGACCTGTAAACCAGGTTGTGATTTTGGTGTAGAGCTGCATCACTCAGAACCTGCGTTACCGAACAGGCCACATTCACCTTGATGTATCCGTACTGGAGCTTGGCTTCTCCAAACCACCAACCTCAAACATGGATCCAACGCGTTTCAGACATCCACTTAGATATATTCGTAATTCAACGTCTTCGATGCTCAATCTTATTGGCTCGATTACTCCATCTCAACTGAGCAGTGAGCACATAAAGAAAGCTGTATCGGATGCAAGGCAAGGCCTAAGCCTTTTGTCTCAGCCTCGTGTCATCATGCGGTACTTGTCCTGAGCCCACACTTCTCTCTTGTCCAAGACTTCACCGTTCCTGAGGATGCGACATGTATTAAGTCGCGGTCTGTGACCGCTTCAGCTGGCTCGGACGTGATGGGTTTAGTCGCCAACCAAAGTCCTTCGAGCTCTCACATGCTCCATCAGGCATGCAATGCAATCTGCACGGTCATGAAAATAGCAAACGGCCCTCGCATAATGACGATAATGCAATGAATCATACCATACTACATGATAACAAATGTATGTTATAGAGGTGGCTGTAACCAAAATATGATAGAAAGAAAAAGAAAGAAGAAAAAAAAAAACAAGACCGAAAAAGGTTAGAGGGGCCAGGAAACCACAAATGTGTTCATTTAGAAGAAAAAGCAAAGACAAGAGAGGCAAACCTGGAACAACAGTGTGTAGAGCAGAATAGTTGGTGCATCAATGGCGGTCAATTGACAATAGGTAGGTGGGCAAAGGCAAGCAAACATGCCTGGCAAAGCCATAACTGAACCCTACGTCAACAACCAACATTGGATTTTCAGGTAAAACTAACGGCAGCTCATAATTAGTTACTATAGGTAGATCGTTATGCCGAAATGACACTTCATCTATCACCAAACCTTGTTAATAATAATAGTTGAATATTGGCTAACAAACTTTGCGGACCGCGCCTCGTCTGATACGGGCTGGCCCGGAGTTGCCGTGCCCATCTTTTGACAAGCGACGATTGAATGATTTTTTCGGTGACAATTTTGTCGTTAATCATGCCATGCTATGCTTTGCTATAATATGCCATTCTGAAATCCTCGGGTTTCGCCAGAGCGGATTTGAATTGCACCGTCGTATTGAGCATCCGCTTCCGCTTCGTCTCAGAGGGGGTCGATCAGGCATGGCATAGCGAAGCCCCATACCTACAGTACAGTCAGTAGTCCTGATGTGAACGCATAGACGCATAAAGATAGCATCCTAGATTCCAATGCTTGCTTGCCAGGGTGGCTCGGATCGGGAGGTAATCAACCAACTTCCACTCCAGGTACACCGTACCTTGAGACACTTCCATGTGGTGTCGGTGTGAAGAAAAGCTTGCAACTGAGCCAGCTACCAGACCTTCGCCGTTCCGCTTTGCTTTCTTTTGCCTCTCTAAAGTTGAGCTCACGGGCCATACCATACCATGCCATGGCGGCAAGTCATGGACCCTTGACGGGGCGTTGAGAATTCGTTTTCCCCTTCCAATCGTCGGTAGTTGTCACATTTTGAAATATGCATGTAAATGGCCACTTGGCTCTGATAGTCTGATACCATCTGTTCGCACCGCGTTTTTTATTTAAAAATAATTTTCTTTGTCGATCGAGCAAACTCAGTTATTCCGCAGCCAACACTCGCTGGTAGATGGCGCATGAGTTTGTATTCTTCTATGAGCAACAACAATGCGAAATTGCGGACCCTCTACAGATGCAACATCATCACCGATTAAAAAAGTGAGGCAGGGCCAGATGAAGCAATCGTTCAGCCTGACTGACCAATCCGCGCTATTCGGATTTGATGAGTAATTAGCCTCATGGGAATAATGATAGCCAACAACTGATTGGATTTACCAAGTATTGTTAGCAGGTACTCCGTACTCCGTAAGTTGTCGGAGATGCATCGATTTCTTCTCTCACAGGGGCTCGATGTAAGCTCGGGCCTTGATGCCATTGCGCTTCTTCATATTCCACGTGGGTGGACAGTTTTGCTAGAGGTCTGTGTAAAGGACGTGCGGTATCGCTGATTGAAATCGAACCGAAGTAACTAATCAAAGTGACCTTTAACCATACTGGCAGTATTCTACTGTACTCAGACTCGGACCACCATGTGTTAGGTTTATGTCGGTATCAGTATTTGGGTTGGGGTGTTCGGTATGACATTGGAGTGTTGAGTTACCCTGTATTGAAAACCCCCCCAGGACAAAGGCATTACCGTAGACACTGTCCATCGAGGCTTACAGTCTCTGCCAACAGGATAGGTCATACGGAGTAATTACCAAGTGAACTACAGAAGAGTTAGTTTGACTCATGTCAGTCGAGGTCCCTTGATTCTCGCTCCATGGATCGCCAACATGGATGCATGCTAAAGGGAACATCATGAACGCAGGCCTGATCACCAACCAGTTCGCATCTTCGAGGCATGATCTTGCACCATGCTGGGATGCCACTTGAAACCTTCGAGAAGTCCCAAGGACATGGTCGGCGGAATGGCCAGTCGGCGCAGACAGGGATAGCGTCTAGCGTTGGTTCCGGATGCCACCATGCTAGGACACCCCAGTCACCAGCTGATTTCAACGCGCCTCCACATAGCTTGCCATCCATACTTGCCTAGCTTTGTCGTACATGGCTTGTCCCTTGTATCGCTTGCGCTCCGTGTTAGTGTTGTTGACTCGTGGCCAAGCGGGCATTTCGTCAATTGTAGAACATCGCAGTATGTAATATCGCTGCGTCTACTCCGTAAACACAGGCGAATATCACAATAGCACTGGACCATGATGCGCAATTCCGCAACGCATTCTTATCCACTTTCTAAAAGCCATTCTGCGAGGTAACATAACCTCCACTAATATTGATGTCGAGTGCATGAACGCTCTGTACTGTCGGGATCTGGGGATGACGCGGGTAATCCAGTTTTCAGCGCGTCTTGTTGCTTTATTCTCAAAAGATAGATCCCTCCCAGGACACCATTTGGCAGCTTCCACACTGGCTCAAGAGGTAAGTGGCTTGCCACGACGACACGCCCTTCTCAAGAATCCAAGTCGAGTCTTCTTCAAGCTGAACCATCGATTTCTCTGTAGTCGAACAACACGGGACGTGGTCACTGTTTGGGACTGGCCAAGTTACATAGATGTCTCTATGTCTTGGAATGGCGATCTTCCAGAATCATGCCAAAGCCAGGGTCCACGATAACTGGGTATTTGATTCGCTCGAAAACTGTATTTGGCCGGGCTGAAATCCGGGGAGCATCCCAAGGCCGGAGGACAGGGATTGTTATAGCCTAAGTCTCCGGCCACGTTATCAGCGAGACTGGCCGTCCACACGGCTACGTATCCGGGCCGTTGCCAAATCTCCAACGAGTTCTGCCACTCCATCTCGAAACAGGGGGCCCCCCTGGAAAATGGGCCCGTCAAAGACCCCTGTTGGACCATCCATCAGGGTCCCATTCAATGCTTGACACAGGCAAAGCCAAGCACCTCGCTTCCGAGAGACGCTGTGCTGGGACCTCGGGGCGGTACATACTGACAAGATGAATTAAAAGTTGTTGTAATTTTAAGGAATTGCAGCCCCAGATTCACCACGCGGCCCGAAGAGTTCGCTTCTGTCTCAATTACCTACTGGAAAGACCATTGCGCCGATGCTTATTTGATCTGGTAGAGAAGATGTTGTGAGACTGTTGCTTGCAGTATAATCGGGTTAGAAAAAAATCGACCAGAGTTGTTCTCTCATGAGCCCTAGTATCCGCGGACACGGATTGAAGTTCCCTAGGTCACCAGTCTGGGGTGGTACATGCGGTTGGTGGTAGGCGGAACCAACTGAATCCAGTGCGTCGGATCCTCTTTGCCTCGCTCTCTACTACGTTGTAATGTGGTTAGCTGCTCTGTGGTTTGCTTGCCATCCAACAAGTGCTACACCAGGGTTGTACGGCCAGCCGGCTCCGCGAGGCCCAAGTCTGACACTAACAAGGCGATGGAGCTGTCTATGCCCTCAATCTTCAGGGCCTATACCATCCTGTGGTCTCAGCACGACGGCGGTGTCAATAGCTTCAGAGCACGCTCCAGAGACATGCAGTGGAGAGTACTGCAAAAAGATCCACGAGGAGGATTGGTGGAGCTGGTCACTCGGGTTAGGCAGAGATGGGCGACATATGGATGGATGGATGGCCGAATGGCCCAAAAGGGTTTTCTGACTACGTAGTTAGTAGCCTCTATGATCTGGTGTTGAGGATTCATTTGCCACCAATGTGACGATTGTTTGCTTGTCATAGATGCGTTCCACGCGGATCGTCTGGGCTTGAGCCCAGATACGGGACATGTCAGGGAATGATCCGAAATAAACCATAATAATGACGAAACAAATCTTGCCATTAATATTGTCCTGTGATTACTCAACTGGGATGATGATGAATAGTCTGTTGGTGAGCCATCGTATTAATATGTGATATATGTGATAATGCACTCCCAACACACGGATACTCAGTACAGAAAAACTGTTTGCCTGCCTGCCAATCTGAGGTGCGGCCCATGTAAGAAGTTTGGTTGCGGCACAAAGTCATGCATTTTGCTAAACAGTTTGCGAAGACCAACAGAATTGGGTATTCTTGTTCTGGTTCCTGCATAACGGCGGCGTTGGCTTCACAAATGTCCTGGTAGGCATGGCTGCTGTGGTTTTCTGCAGCAGATTGGGGCGTTGTCATGCAAGGTACCAGGCTGCGAAAGTCACCACCGGCTTGCATGGGTCAACAAGGGGGTCGCTTTAATACTAACTGGCCCCCCAAACTGACCTGAGCTGTCAACAGGACCTAGCTAGCACCCCAGAATCGCTAGCTGCCCGGCTGTTGGAGGCGACTCTCATGGATGGTATAGTTCTCGGTAACCCAGTGGAGTATGTCGGCTCATCGTGTAATCTAGAGAGACCAGACGGACATCGACCATTTGATAATGAATACTGTTCGGTGTTGATCAATGTTCATAGAGCCACATCAAAACCGGCAAGAATATACTTGTGCCAGTGGTTACGAAGCATGAATATCAACCGGTAAATGAGTCGATGGCTCGGGCCAAGAGAACGGTAGGATGATTAGCCAGATGAATTCTCTACGGAGTAAGACTTGAGAAGAGTTGTCCCAACTGTGTGATAGTATTCGGTGGATAGTTACATGGGTCGGTCCTGGGACAATTGTCTGCCAATACTTACTGATTATTGCCCAGACGCACGTGCGGGCGCTCGGGTGCATAAGTAACAGCACAAGTCCAAGCACGGCGGCACAAGACCGAGTTCGTGTTTGGGCTAAAGCATTGGGAAGATGGATCAAGCGATGGATTATCCTGTGCATGTAAGCGTGGGTGCTTGTGCATATGTGGCTTGCATCAGGAAATGAGATGTCGATTTGTGCCTTGATTGTGCGTCGAAACGAGCGCGACGTGCTGCTTTGAGCATGTGACCCACCTGATATCCCGCATAATGTCGCCTTCGTGTGTAGTGTTCCTGGCTAATGCAACCCCAAAGCATAGCACCACAAGCAGGTACAGTAACTTTGTGCACCAGCTAGGGTTTCAGGTTTGGGATCTTCCCTTATGCTGGCCAATGGGACCCGACCCGGGTCGTCTTAGCCTGGCATAGTCGGACGGTCACAATTCGGTCGTGCCGTTCATAATGGGCATAGACTAAGATTATCAGATGTCCACTACTCGTCCGTAACCCCATCGTATCTTCGAAGGTCGACCAGAGTGGATCGAGCCACCATCTGGGAGATTCGTGTCTGATAATGAGGCGGAAACACGCGCAGAAACCTTCGTATCAGAGACATCTGACGGAAGGTAAAAAAAGACGAGACGGAGGGGTCATGCTGTTTCGACAACGCTAAGACTGAGCGTGCGTCAGAGTACATGAGTCGAGGTAGGACCCAATGACAGAGTGTTTCACCCGTTGTATAAGTTTGACAATTGGAGGTTCCGCGCCGAGGGTTTGGGACCTTCTGGAACGTTAAGCTTCCGAGCGCAACCAATATTGAGGCTGGCCTTTGGGGCGGGCATAAACCGCAGGGTTCGGTGTCAACATTCGGCCTTCGAACTTGATATGAGCAACCTGGAAGCTGCTCCGTTTGGGGGTGCGTATTTCTTTGGTGGCATTTCCATCCCGAGCCGGCTCCAGAGTATTGGGAACCACTCATGGACCTAATAACTTATGATCGGTTAATTGTAATTGCTGCCTGTCTATCGTAAAGGACCCAAATTACTACTCGGTTACCTTTTTCATATGTCAATTGCGATGAGAAATGTCCAGATATTGTAGGCGAGATCCATCCACTGTAATAGCGTCCCATGAGAGAACAGACCCTGGTCCCGGCTTCCCGTTGAGGGCTATCATGATCTAAGATGAATTGGAGCCATTTGAAGTCACAAAGGGTTGCGGGAAGAGGCGATATTCGCGCGGATGCTGTCAATATCGACCATGAGCGGACCCTGAAGAGGAGTCCAGAGTTGGGATGACAGTAGCTTGGGGTTGAGGACATGGCAGTAGCAGGGAATCGAAGCATGGTACGTTCCGGAACATCGTCCTTGGACCGTCTGTGTCAATTAGTGCAGATCTCGATCTGAGTAAGTAGTTTTCACTATGTGGCCTAACTGATCTGACTCGTTGTGGGCATATTGCAATGGTGAGACGAACTATCCAGCAAGCTGGAACAGAAAGGTCCCGATCTTAGCTAGCCAACTCTGGGTCTTGGGCCTTCGTTCTAAGGGCGGGGTTGAAGCCGAGAAGCGTTTTTATGGATGGTATCATGTTGCCTGGGGATGTCGATACTAAGCTGCTTGACTCGACGTGTTGGCCAGTAACTACTCCTTGGTCTGGTGTAGAATGGCGCCGTTGCACCACGGTTGATGCACTGGCTTCTTGGTGCGCCGATGGAGGCTGGGGAATCCGATTTTGTGGCGTATTTAGAGCTCAAGTCGCTCTGTGACCCTGGATAATGGAGTATGATGAAGAGCCGAAGGCGGGCCAGCGGCGAACTTGGAGCTTTTCGGAGTAGAGGACGGATAGTCAGTAGAGACAAGAAAGAGTCAGAGGCAACCCAGCGCGGTGCAGTCAGCGAACAGGCGCATGTGAACGCCCAGGCCAGGCGGGAAAAAGCAAGGAGCCAAGGCTCGATCGCGCAGGACCTTCCCCAGAAGGGACCCAAGGTCTTCGATGATTGGCCGGGTCGAGGGCCGGACTGTCGATGGTCGCATTAAGGCTTCGGGGATAGCTGCTAGGGTCATATCCTGGGACAGTCGCAGGATTGATTTGGATTGGATTATTCTGACGTTACATTTAGAAGTCGTCTCTTCTTCCTTTGGACCCTCTGGCAATCTGGCAGCCTATCACTAGCAGGGACGCCTGGCTGGGTCGCTCTTGCCTTTATTTGGAAGTAATAACAAAATTGCCTTATCGGCTGATCCTCAGGGAAGGCAGATAGCACTTACCTAAGGTGAAGTTTACAATAGACGATTGCATGACTGAAGCAACGCTGTTCAACCCTGCCAAATTCAACGAGTCCAGACGTTATGGAGAAAAGCCAAGCTCAAGGTTTCAGTCAAACGTCCTAAACGGTCCAACGCCTCCGCCAGTGATGCCTTACTTATCACGGAGAAAAAAGGCTGGACACTCTACACTGCAGCTAACATTCATCATGGTTTTGTTGGTACCTGAACGACATTGCACTTACGCAATGCAGCTCGCACATCGTCAGGGCACACATACGCCATACGCAATAGATCGTCCGCTACCTTCATCCACAACTGGAGTGCAGCGCCCACATACTAATAAATGATGGATCAGCATCATATGTCAATGTTTATGTTGCAGATAATAAGGTAAGCTTAGCTCGGGCTCAGGTACGAGATACTAAGTTACATTAGTTACTGGGTCTTTTATCCATAATCTCGTACTAACGTTTGGATGGCTCAGAGGCTTACCCAAACCTGGTAGGTGCCGTTGGCGCTCCGTCCCGTCCAGTTTTATGCACCGACCTTGAGACGTCCGCTAACGTCAGAGAGCGAACCCGGGCTTACCGCATAAAATTAATTCTTCCCACGATGGGGCTGTGTCTTCGTACCTGCCCTATTCTGGGCAATGACAATATTTTCGGTGACATTGTTGATCAGTTTAGTGGCCCACATAGCAATTGCTTGTCAGTGTCTGCAAATAAATTGGGGCTTGTACCAGCGCGATACAATTCCAACCCTTGCAACCTGTAGAGTGTCGAATGTCTATTCTTCAACCTATCTTAGCCTCCAAGTAAGCTGAAAAGGTCGATTTTAGTGACATCCGTAAGACCATGACCATGACTACAGTACGATATCCGGTCTTAGTCTGATATTGTGATCCACGGATGCCACGATTCCCCGACTTCCTAAATCTAGTAGCTGCGCACTGAACAACTTGACTCGAGTATGGCTCTTGGGCAGGCTGACACGGTCCATTGCAACATCTCGGTGCATGATGCGAGTCAAGCAAAACATGCGAACTGATAGGCCACATGCAGACAAGCAAGCTGAAAAAGAAAGAAAAAGAAGCAATCAAGAACTCGACGGGCAATTACACCCAGTTTGGTTTACCAGATCATATCGGTTGGTGTTGGACAAGAGGAAAGCCCATCCAACGAACCAACCCGACCAAACATTGATCGTACACGAAAGGCTATTGTGTCATCGAACTTCTGGTTTCCGCTCGTTGTTTCAACTCACAACTATGTTCAACTATGATTGAGCAAGCGTTCCATACTTGCATCCGCTATTGCAGGCTTCATGTCCAACCAGAGGCCAAAGCAAGCCATCATCACCACAGGCTACCTCCAGCTTGGTCCGCGAAACAATGACGGCTGTTGTGATGGGATAGAATATGTGACGTCGAGCGCTCCACAGCCCGCTTCGAGATGATCAACGAGCCTAACAGGACTTCGAATGAAGCATCGTCGCCTGTACCTTGCATAGCACGTCCGACGATGCATCGGGTGGATGTGACACGACATAACCCGACGAATGGAAGCGTGCATATCGGCGCCGTCGACATTGCAATGGCTAGAATTGTCAAGAGGAGGTGCACAACACAGTTCCGAGTGGACAGTTTTGGAGTTGTGCACGGCCAGGACCCATTATCGACGTGCCCAGTCTTCATTATTTTTCTTAGCGGATAAGTTATCTATTATTCTGTTACAGCGGCGAAACCAATGCACGTTGATGCACAGCGACTCGCCAAGGCGTCACCCTATCAGTGCGCGGGATTATGCAGCCCTTGTGACGCGGTTTGCGCTTTGCGTGCCACCTGAAGAGAGGGAGGCCGCTGATAGCGAGTGGCATTGCACCATAGCGCGCCTTGGCTAGGGTCATTGCATAACTTGCAGCGCGTCTGGCATCTGGAGAACCCCACTGGTTGGTGACAAGAGGACAAGCACACAACGGAGAGCCGTGCAAACGAATGGAAGGGATAAGATGAGGGATGGGGAAAATGTGCATTTAGATGGGCTCATCACCAAAGGCGGCTGTGGCATTCGTCGGGCATCTAATTTACACGAACAGATGGGCTACAGATTGTACTATGCTGGGTGAAAAATGTCGGACTGAGTGGGTGATGAGCACACACACACACACACACACACACACACACACACATAACATATCACTCACCACGCGCGTACACAAACCAACCAGCAAAAGAAAAGAAGAAAATGATGGACGACACAAAAAGAGACAAAGCGCGAGACATGGAACTTGTGCACACTCGCACAGGTCTTGCACAAGCGATCAAGGACCCTCTATTGCGAGCTTTTGGCTTTTGGTGCCATCCCATCCTCCATCAATCCTTATCCACTACTTTATGGCCGAGCTCTCTATTCAGTCGGGACATGGGTTGTTGCATTGGTACGGTCTGGATAGGCTTCGGGGGCTACTCTCATACCGCGGCGGGCCATCCGGCGACGGATAGGCTCGAGGTTCCCAGCCGATACCGTCCAGAATTAGAAAAGCACAGTGGCTGCGCCATAGAGTGGTGTGGATGGACATGGCTCGTACTCATCCATGGGCTTAAATATGAAAAAGCCCAGGGACGCCCAGGCCCGCACCTGATGTTTCCCTTGCCCCAGACATGACTTGGGTACTTGGGCAGCAGGGGTCCGGGGGCAGTCTGCCGTCTGGTCCGCTGCCGGGCTATGGAGGGCGTGTGTGGGCGTGTGTACATTGTGAGTGACAGGGCCAAAGAGTGAGGGTAGTGGATCCAGATAATGGGATGTGGTGGTGGACCTTTGATCCACAGCTGCCTGACCCTGGCTTGGTTGAGTGAGACACGACATGGAGGGTTTTCCAACTGCCTATCGAGCACCTCTGGTGTGAATACGCCAGACCTCGTCGTCAGTACTTATCACTCCACGGTCCCCGTGCTTGTTCATCTTTCGTTTCCCTCTTCATCGAAAGGTATGATCGACAACGGACCCGTGTAATACTTTCTTCTCTTTTATGCCAGGTTCTTCCTTCTTTTGTGAATCGTTCTTATTTGCTGGACATCCTCGTTCCTCGAGAGTCCCTCACATTCATTATAACAACCACTTGCGGCACTCTCGATCTACCTGATAAACCTCTCTTGCTCTTGCTTCCAACTTGACCTGAGACTTTACATGTACAACTAGAACGTCCCCAACCAACGCATCTAATATCCCGAGTCAAGACTCGTCGTCCACTCTTTGGAACACCACAAAAGAACCGGAACGCCATACTATCCTTAGGCCGACTACCAGCCAAAGCAAGCTATACACCAACACCAATTAATATCTAAACCCACTAACACCAGAGCCAACTTTAAAGGTTTGTGGAATCTTGCAAATACCAGCCGATAGAGAGGTGGCTAACATGACGCTCTTGTGTAGAAATGGATTCCACAATGATGCCCCAGGCCATTGGCCAAGCTCCCTTCTATTTCTACAACCCAGAGTCCAAGCATGATATGCGACAACACTTCACTCAACAACAAATGCACATGTATCCCATGGTCCCTACGCTGCCTTCAACTCCCGTCTACTCCCGACCCAGCTCAGCCAGCAACTCTCAGCTTCCTACTCTCTACAGCAATGGTCCCGCCGTCATGACTCCTACTGCCTCACCTCAGCCAATGTCGCACAAGCCTGCCATTCTTCTGGAGAACGAGCTGTACGAGAACTCGTACTTCCCTTCAACACCGCCTCTGTCGACTTCCGGTAGCACCATCGGTAGCCCCAGCGCCTGCGAGATGCTTCAGACTCCCATGAACCCAATGTTCTCCGGTCTTGATGGCATCGACGGTTTCAAGGAGGCCCTCGAGCCTGTTGAAACGGCTGTGCTCGACTGGTCAAACTGTGGATCTCCCCCAATGACACCTGGTAAGTACACCAACACTTGCTCCCTTCTGTTTCGAACCCAAACCCAATAATGGGATTACACAATGGCATTGTGCCGCAAGCTCGGGCTTGAGCCTATTTTTGGGCTTGGTTGCGGGAAGTAGGTGGTGCTGACGTATGGCTACCGCTTTTTGCACCCAATCACCCACTGAGGCGCAGGCCTGCAGTGCGCTGTCCAAGCACAAACAGTGGAGCATTTACGAGTGGAGGATAACCTACCTGACAGACGCTAACTGCATAATAGTGTACCTTCAATCTCAACTCGGCAACGCTTCTTCTCTTAGCAACACTCCGTCTCTGTCTCCCTCACCTGCGCCCTATGCGCGATCTGTCTCGACCCCCGACTTGGACGTTGACTTCTGTGACCCAAGAAATTTGACCGTTGGCACTGGTGCAATTAACACCACCCTTGCCCCTGAGTTCTGTGTCGACGAGATCAAAGTCGAGCCCAAGATTGCTTCCACATCTTTTGACTTCAACCCTGCCATTCCTCACGGTCTCCCCACTTTTGAGGACTTTTCCGATTTTGAGTCTGAAGACGACTTTGTCAACAGCCTCGTCAATCTCACTGAGCAGACTGCCACCGCCTCAGCTGATGTCACCCGACCCCGAGCTTGCACTGGCTCTTCAGTTGTCTCCCTCGGCCACGGCAGCTTTATCGGTGACGAGGACCTTTCCTTTGACGAGAACGAGGCCTTCCAGTTCCCTTCCCACCCCAGCCCTCCCTCAAGCTGTGCTTCTGAGGATTGCCACCACGATAAGCGTGTGAAGAAGAGCCACGCCAACGAGAACCATACCGGTCCCATCATGAACGTTGCTGCTTCTGCTACCGAGTCCGGTAACACACAGGAGTCTTCCAACCAGGCTGCTGATGCCAGCGATTCTGGTGCCTCCTCCGGATCTGAGGGCTCCCCTGCTCCTCTTCCCGCTCCTGCCAACCGCCGTGGGCGTAAGCAGTCTCTTACTGAGGATCCTTCCAAGACTTTTGTCTGTGATCTTTGCAACCGCCGATTCCGCCGCCAGGAACACCTCAAGCGCCACTACCGCTCTCTTCACACTCAGGAGAAGCCCTTTGAGTGCAACGAGTGCGGCAAGAAGTTCTCCCGCAGCGACAACCTTGCCCAGCATGCCCGAACTCACGGAAGCGGTGCCATCATCATGAACCTCATGGATGATGACTCTCACATGTACGACGGCTCAATGGTTCCAACCTCGGCAGACGATTACAGCAATTACGGCAAGGTCTTGTTCCAGATCGCCTCCGAGGTTCCCGGCAGTGCAAGTGAGCTGTCCTCAGACGAGGGCAGTGATGATGGCAAGAAGAAGCGCAAGCGCTCCGACTAAATCGTCATCTTAATCATCCAACATGATCAAGCAAGCCAGTCAATTGTCTTGACACACGCCCGATACGACGCTGACGACCTTCTTCTTCTTTGGCCAGCCGTACTACTTTGACGGTGGCATTTGGGTCACGGAACATTTTCCATTTGGGTAAAAGGAACATTTACAAAAGAGTGCAAGCGATAATGAATGCATTTACACATCGTCACTATATCTGTATCAACAATATCCACAGCCTCCTCGCTACGCATGACGACACTATGGGAGGATATTTGTTTTTTTTCTTCGATTTCTTGTTATTGCAAGAATTTCAATGCATCGCGAACATTAACTGCGCATACAGCCGGTTGAACATGGCTTCTTGGCGACTTTTTCAACGGATACATCTGGCGCGAAGGGGGAAAAAATTATTTGGTTTTGGGAACATTTGGAGATCCACACTTCATAATGAAGGCGATGGATGAGTTTGCCGACGACGACTACCATAAAACAATTGGCGGTTCGCCGTTCTTACACTCGTTGTAATCAACCTGGGCTGCTGGAAGCTGGAACTGAAAGTTTGCCGGGGCGACGGTATCACTTGAGAGCCATGGGAGACGAAGGTGTCTTTGTCTTTTTCCATATTCTTGTGTTTACTCTGATTCTTTGTCTGTCGTTTGCCTGTTGTTGGAGTTAGAGATGTCGAGTACAGAGTGTGCTGGTCACAATCATGACAGACGCTCATCCTCAACAATACATGTACACATTAGAAGTTTGATCTATTGATCAACAATTTACACAATGCTTACTGCATACTTTGAGTCTATATTTCTTGTGATTGTCGACTTGAATGTGATTGATTCGTTGCTACTTCTCCATTGCTTGCTCACTTCCTAATAATCTGTATTACTTTTCTGTGTCTTTCCGATAGACCCAAAGTCTGTCACCCAAGCCAAGCCCTCAGCCCCAGCCTTGTACACCCGAGTCATGTTCACGGATGTCCATCCTCCGATGATAGTTGAAGGGTCTGGTTACTTTTTGCCAAGAGATGACGGTAGCACCCGAGGGACCTTACATGAACCCCGGGTGAGCCACTGATGCGCTAGACACTTTAGCCACGATTCCACGGTTGGAGATACCTCTCCAGAGTCCGTTCTTCTCTCTTCTCGACGGATATTTCAGTCGAGGCTAGAATAGAAGTCAAGACTGCAGATCGGCGATCTTGTGTGGCTCCGGGGACGCTCAGGGACCAACGACCCTGTCTGTGCTGTCCGTGTTGGCGTTGGTGCACCCACGAGTAGCGCTTCTCTACCTTACTCGTGTGCTTGATGGACTCTGATCATTTACCCAACACGCACTCGCTCACCTTGGTCATGCATTGTCAGCCAGAAGGGCCCTTTCTCTCTACTCTCTAGACCCTGAATTGTTCCGTGTGTCTTTCGGGTGATCGTCATAGCCCCGGGTCGACTCCCCGGGCCCTGAGTCCAAATGTGCTTGGAGACGGGCCAGAGAAATTACACGGCACGGGACAATGATAGGATGTCAAACTTAATGGTGTCGCTTGCTTCCGGGAGATCAGGAAGAGGCCCCCGGAGACAAAATAAAGTCTTGGACTAGTCTTTGCAGAGCAGGCAGAGTACATACAAGTGTCGCTTCATGAGGCTTGCTAGATCAGCCAAGGATTTCTGTTGAGTTTTGCTCATGTTAGTTCAGCCAACGCAAGATGAAACTCAATCAACTAATTCATTCATTCATTCATTACACTCACGGGCTGCAAGGCTATGAAATGTTTCGAGCAATCTATCCTATTTGAGTTGCCAATTTGGTGGTTGAAAGCCTATGCCCCACTGAGAAACCAGTCTAAAACACGTTCCACCAAATGAATCAATCTACCTCTTTGCGCTATCGACGTCTACTTACTCTTACACCACACTAAACCGCAAACCACAAACCACACCACATCAAATATCCGCCCTAATCTAAAGTATGCGAGAGGCTTTTTCTCAGCCTTCTAATGTGTCTTCTGAATCATCACTAACTTGCTGCTAGAACACATCGAGGCGTCGTTTCCCGGCCGTTGCTGCCCTGCCTGTTTGGGCGAACGTAACTACCGTCACTCGTTGTCATATCAGCCATGTCTTCTGAAAGCCTCAATGTCATTGCTCTCATCTCGGGAGGCAAAGACAGCTTCTTCAGTATGATCCACTGTATCGAGCACGGTCACCGGATCGTAGCTCTTGCAAATCTTTTCCCAGGACCAGGACCAGGGACTTTGACGTTGGACTCAAGCTCAGGCCTACAAGCCAGCGACATCCCACGCGGGCAACCACCGCTCTGTGAGAAGGACGCCACCGGCGCTGAGCCAGAGGCCAATCTCGTGGGTTTCCAGCATATTGATCCTAGTACGGATACTTGTACCCCCCGCTCGGCCTCCAGAGACAATGGCCAGGGTTCAGGGGAAACATCCGACACGGACCTCAATAGCTTCATGTACCAAACAGTCGGGCACGAAGTCCTCCCCCTGTACGCCGCTGCAACTGGTCTGCCGTTATATCGGCTACCCATCACTGGGCGTGCGATCCGTCATGAGAGGGACTACGATGCCACCGCTGACGCTCTGGACAAGGACAAGGACAGTGACGAGACGGAGTCCATGCTGCCCTTGTTACAGGCTATCGTCGCTCGCCATCCGGAGGCCAACGCTGTCTGCGCCGGTGCCATCCTCTCAACCTACCAGCGTACCCGTGTTGAGTCAATAGCACTGCGACTGGGCCTCGTACCATTGGCCTACCTATGGCAGTATCCGATCTTACCACCCCCATCCGCAGCCACCTCCGCTGACACCCAATTGTTGATCGATATGGCCAACGCTGAACTAGAGGCACGGATCATCAAGGTTGCAAGTGCTGGGCTAGACGAGGACTATCTCTGGGAACGCGTGTCAAGCGAGAGAGGCTCGAATCGTATCAAAAACGCGCTGCGCAAGTTTGGCTCGACTCAAGGCGCAGCAGCCCTAGGAGAGGGTGGCGAGTTCGAGACGCTTGTCCTGGATGGACCTTCGTCCGTGTTCAGAAAGAGGATTGTCATCCCCGATCAGGGACGCAAGATCGTGCGTGAAGGTGGTGGTTGCTCATGGCTTCTGTTGGCTGGTGCCAGGGTAGAGGACAAGCAAGATCCTGCAGCTAAGCCAACAACAGTCCGGGTACTAGATCTCCTCGATCCGCGGTTTAAGGCTGTGTTGGACGATCTGCCATTGCTCCTGGGCAAGCTGAATGCTGCAGACACTTCTGTGGCTGCGAGCAAACCGACGCCACTCCCCAGGGATGCAGGGTCTTTGGTTGCGGATGTTGAACTTGAGCGATGGTCTGTTCTCCCAGATCTCAGTACCAGTGACAGGTCGATCCAGGAGGAAACTCTTCAAATCGTAGAGAAGATTAGAGGCCTCGCGTCTGAGACTGGCATTCAGCTCCCTCATGTCACAAGCACCATCATTGTCCTAAGGCGCATGTCAGACTTTCCTCAGGTCAATGCTGAGTATGGCAAGCTATTTCCCAAGCCGAACCCGCCATCTCGAGTGACCATCTCGTGTGGCGACTTATTGCCAGCTGGTGTGAACATTGCTGTCTATCTGACAGCCCCGGTGTCCAATGTTATGAAGGACCGTAACGGCCTCCATGTTCAGTCTCGTTCATATTGGGCACCTGCGAATATTGGCCCCTATAGCCAGGCTATAGACGTACCTGTGACAGCTCATAACCAAGCTACAGGTCTTCGATGCATCTCTATTGCTGGTCAGATACCCCTGATTCCAGCAACGATGCTGCTCCCATCGCCATCTGAAAAGTCGCATGAGCTTCAAATTGTCTTATCCCTGCAACATCTCTGGCGTGTTGGCCAAGAACTGAAGGTTCAGTGGTGGACAAGCGCTGTCGCTTACTTTCCTCGGGCGAGCTCTTCGGATGAGATCAAGCATAGCGCACAGCTGGCAGGATATGCTTGGAAACAAGCACATGGATCTCCTGACGACGATGAAGAGGTCGAAGGCGGCCCAGATCTTTGGGACCTAAAGTACAATCCTGCGTATATGTCACTTGGTAATGATGATAAGGCAGCACGAAAAGTTATCCCTGACTGGGACGCACTTACTCTTCGTCAACAGAATGAGCCTGAGACATGCATTCCACCTATGTTTGCTGCTGAAGTTGAAGAGCTCCCTCGACAGGCAGCAGTAGAGTGGCACGCTCATAACGGGCTTTCGAGAGTAGAAGAGGCGAGCCTTGTGATGACATCTTTGCTTGAAGGTGGGGTGCCAGGATGGAGAACCTGGCATTCAGTGGTTACGACAGCAAGTGCTACAGTTGTTTATAGTACGGCAGCGTACGATTGTGCCGATAAGTCTCAGTGTCCTTCTCTTGAGGACTTGAAGACGGGTATGCACAAAGCTATGCAGGAGTCTTTCCGTCAACTGCACCCTCACGGGCCTGAAACAACACGCAGCAAGTTGTCTCTGATGTACGCAGATGCTGCTCAGATTAAGTCTTTATGGGGCAATACTGGGGACAATTCTGAAGTGACCCTTATCCCTTGCCGGTCCATATGGTCATATGATGGGCAGAGCGTCACAGCCGTGGGCTTATTTGAAACAATTCTCATGCAAGAATCATGATTTAATGATTTTATGAACGATGAAACGAGAATAGTCTAAATAAGATTCAACAATCCTGAACAACCATTCTGCAACAATCTCGCTGATCCAAACGCCATGAAAATCCCATCCATGACCTGATAGACTGATAGGTCGTATTGTGATGACAGGAGGAACAACCCGTATTGTCGGCATATCGACTTGAGTATCTTGGTCATCACTAACTAAGCGTTGACGTATTTCATATGCTGAGGGGCATATCGTTCGCCGGCTGGCGTAAAGGAGGCAAGCAGTTTGTCGATGTCGGCCAAGTCTTCATCTGTAAGATGGATGATTGTCGCGTTCTCACGAATACGGTCTGGTTTGGAAGACCCAGGGATGGG
This sequence comes from Fusarium torulosum, assembly GCA_900312805.1. Taxonomy (NCBI): domain Eukaryota; kingdom Fungi; phylum Ascomycota; class Sordariomycetes; order Hypocreales; family Nectriaceae; genus Fusarium; species Fusarium torulosum. The sequence continues at coordinate 154,921 of ONZP01000119.1, forward strand.
GATGATCTTGGGCATTCCAGGGCGACGAGAAATAGATAACAGCCAGTTGATGGCGATTTGGCTCACGGTGCAACCCTTCTTCTTTGCCAGGGCCTCGACGTCGTTGACAAGCTGGATGTTCTTCTGAAGGTTATCTCCTTGCCAGCGGGGATGCCATTGGACACGAAGATCGTCTTCTGGGAGGTCCTTGGCAGACTTGATTTGCCCTCCGAGGAAGCCTCTTCCGAGAGGTGCTGAGTTGTTTGTTAGTTGCTACGACTATTCAATGTTAGGGGAGTTTGGTGCTCACAATACGCAAGAACAGCTATGTCGAGCTCGCCGCAGGCCTCAAGCACTCCGTTCGTCAACATATCCGTGGTAAATAGCGATAGCTCAGTCTCAAGTGCAACGATCTTGAACTTCTTTGCTGCACTGCGAAGCGTATCCGCGTTGACCTCGCTGCATGATATACCATCAATCTTACCCTCTTGGACATATTGGTTGATAGTAGCAAGAGTATCATCTTCATAGTCAGCGTTAGGATCCTTGCGAGCAACTGCAAACGATCCAATTCGGCCAACCGGGCCCAGAGTCTTGATGCTGTTTTCGATGCTCTGGCGAGTGCCCTCCTTGGTACCAAGAGGGGCGTAGTTGGGGCCCAAGCCTCCCTTGGTGGTGAGAACGATTCGGTCAGCGTCTTCGGGGTACTTTTCGAGATAGCAACGGATGAGGGCTAGTGAGTTTGCGCCTGGAGGGCCGTAGAAATCTGCGCCGTTGAGCCAGTTGCAGCCTGCATCGAGAGCGGTGCGGATGGCGGCGAAGGTAGTCTCGTCAGGGAGAGGGTGCGCAGTCAACCCTGAAGAAACAGTCAGTATTTACTGGATATGTGGTATAATTGGGTGAGGTTTACCCATGAGTCCAAAGCCGATAGGGCCAACTTGTTTGCCCATGATATTGTGAGACATGATGAGTGTTGAAGTAGTCGGTTGTTTGAGTTGCTGGATGGTGTAATCGAATATATGGAGTTGAATGTGGTCAAAGTTGGTTGCAGTAGGATGTGATTGTATATTGATGAGGACGATTTGATAGAAACGCAATATACTACGGTGACAGCCTGGCTATTTAACCATCTTTTTTTCTTCCTCCGGGCCACGTCTTCTTAACGTCAAGGCATATCCATGATGCTATCGTCGTCTCTTACACGGTCATAAGAGCTGTTGTCGGAATTAAACGTGGGGCAACCAATTGAACCCTAGATTGGTTTCCTAAAAGGGAAAACGGTTTGGAAGGGAAATGGCGTCGAACCACAGATAAGTTCCGGGGTTTAACAAAAAAGACTTCGGAGTTTAGGGAAACCCTTTACAAGGGATGAGCCTACAGGGGGATGACGAATATGTTGCAAGGTACTCCGTATACCTACCTATTTTCTTAATGTGTCTATAGCTGCACCTCTTGGTAACTCTTGGAAACTCTTGGAGGAGTCAGTGCTACTGGATTCGCTTGGCAGTCGCCATGAAGTCTTGTTAGGAATTTAGTGTACAATGTATGAGTTTTAGGTTTTAAGGCGTATTTATGGGTTAGGACTATGTATGCATACAACTTCGACCAACGTTTCGGGTGATATATGGTTGGAAAGAAGAGTTGCCTTTGATTCTACTGTGTCTCGTGTCGAAGCCAACTTGACCTGACATATTTCGAGATCTACTTATTCGGCGAATGAGAGAGAGCACTGGATTGTTTACTTGAGCCGCAATGGCAAGCTACATATAGTGTGAGTAGACCAGGCCATACAGCTTGGATCCGTCATGGTACAAACAAGCTCGAGCTCTATCAACTGAGACATGTATAATTCCTACTATATCGCAAGTCTCATCATCATATATATTCTTAGACTCTGTCTGGTGTCAACCAATTAAATATAAGTACACACAGGCGCGTGAGACGTTACAGCTGGTATTAAGGTATTCCAGGCCATCTCAGTGGGGTGGAGCAGCCATTGCAAACGCCAACCCCACTGTAGTTACTAGCCCGATAAGCTTGTCCTGACCTCCATCAACCCGCATTATCTTGTCTTTCACCTTTAAAACCACCGTTTCCCTTCTCGCAACGTCATTTCCTGGGCACGCAATCCTCGTTGTATACTACATCACCCTCCACTAAGTCTATACTGTTCAATACAGTCGCGTTCAATTGGTTACTTATCATATCGATTGCGATAAGCCTGCGCCAATCCCGTGATGCCCGAGACTGCTCCAGAGGCAGATGCCAATGCCAGCATCCCCACGCGACCTTCTAATGCTGGGTTTTACATGGGAGGCAGTGGAAGGAAGTCTTCATCAAATGCACGCATAAATGAGATATTAGAGGTGGGTGCCTTTTTTATTGTTGTTCATTGAATGTCCTATGAACTCCCATATCCTACCTCAGATGCGGGCAAATCCACCATCATGGTTCCTTCAAGGTACTCGTCATAAGCGCGGCCACGGCGCTTCATCCTCTCTTGTCGTACATATAAAGCACCAACTCACTATGCTGGGCCTACAAACCGATTGTAGATCTTGGCCGTCCACTTGTGGCGTTCGAGAACTAGGACTGCAGACGGACCATCCATATACCCTGCTCCATTCAAGGTAGCTTCCGATAGATCAAATCGCGTGCTCACTTGAACCCTGAACCCTTGTTCCTCCCGCCCTCCCCTCTTCCTCTCTCTCTCTCTCTCTCTCTTTCTCCTGGCTGTTCTCTCTTTTCAAAATCTTTGAGGTTCGAACGACAGCTAACAATAGTCTGGGTCCTCAATAGAACGCTCGTGAACGCGCTCAATCAATGGCCGCTGTTTCTCCTACCAATCGCTCCCCGCCAGCCGCCGCCAGTCCCGCCCTCCCACCTAATTTGGCCTTTAAGCCGGGCCCGGTCAACGGGGATAGTAGTGCCGACGAGGCCACAGGCTTCATCTCCCATACGCCGCCTCTCAATTACAACTCGCTCAACGTTGCAAGTACCGCTACCTCGACACCCGGCGCTCATAAGCAGTCCTCCCGAAGCTTGCGCCAAAGACCCTCCTCCCTGCGAAACAGCAACAACAATAGCAATGTCCCGAACCCTGAGACAAGCCGCCAGGCCGAATCAGAGAATGAGACTCGGTCATGGTGGAGAAGACAAGCAGATAAGTTCCAGTCTATAGAGCTGGAGAACAAAGGCAGTGTTGCCCGTGATCACCTCGCCATTGGTAAGCTTCACGTCCAACCATTTGGAGATGTATCACTAAATTCGTCGTAGAGCGCACATTCTTAGCATGGCTACGTACATCCTTAAGCTTCCTTTCTGTGGGAGTAGCAGTGACTCAACTATTTCGCCTGAATACATCTCTTGAAAACGGCAACAACGGCGATAAGAATTCCAGTCGGAATGCGGCGACACTGCGACATATGGGCAAGCCCTTGGGCACCACGTTCATCGGCATAAGCATCCTCATCCTCTTCCTTGGTTACAACCGATATTTCCAATCTCAGCATTGGGTCATACAGGGCAAGTTCCCTGCTAGCCGCGGCACAATCATGATCGTTGCTTTCGTTGCTTTGGCGATTATGGTCATTTCTTTGATCGTGATAGTCGCTATACACCCTTCCGAGCACGAGTTGTAGGTTTTGTTTATCATAAAGATGTGAGAATGGGGCCTCCTGTGACGTTTGTCTTGCATTGTGTATGAGCTGGAGCTGCAGCTTCATGGCTCGCTAGTAAGAGATGGGATATGGCGCATTTGTGTGGAATTTACATCATGACTTAATAATACCAGGAGTATTTGTTCTTGTGGAACTTTCTTATAATAGGTTTATATGTCTATCTCTGGCTTTAAATTGATAGTACATGAACGCCTTCATCATTACCCATCATGACTACTGTACCTATTATGACTTCAGAGTGGGATATGGCGGGGTCCATCTTAAAGCTCCCCACCAAACAATCCCACCTTTCACTCTTACACTTACACTTTTAACGTCACTAATATTCAGGCCTTCACACTGAATCACCATCAGCATATAAACAACATGGCTCCCAGCATAGAGCCAGTTGACATTCCCACATTTGCCACCACCCAGCTTGCCCTTTTAGACCAAGAGCTCCAAACCGAGATTAATGAGACAAGCACACTCATCTCTAACCACAGCCCTACGGCCCTTCAACGCTCTGGTCTTGCTCTTGTAAACCTCGTCGTCTCGGGCCAACGCACCGGCCTCGGAGGTCGAACAGTTCTTGAACTTTCTCCAGATGCCGCTACAGGGTCATCCGATGAGTTACCAGAGCATGGTTTACGCACGGGAGACATCGTGCTTGTCGCTGAGCAGCCCGCAGGTAGCGCTAAGAAGCGTGAGGTGAAAGATCTGGAAAAGAAAGGTGCCAGAGGAGTTGTTACCAGGGTGACTAGAGGATGGGTTGCTGTTGCGATTGACGAGGAAAAGGAAGAGATTGCCTTTACAGGGAGGGTATGGGCTGTCAAGTTGGCGGACGAGGTGACCTATAAAAGGTATATTATATGAGATTTCGACCATGTGCCTTACTGACGGCCCACCTTGACAGAATGAACTGGACGATGGAGAAACTGCACAAGATGAACGAGTCAGAATACTCCAGTTTCATCAGGGTGCTCTTTGGCTTATCAAGCCCGTCACCAGTTGCTGCAGACTTGACAAAGAATGAAGACGTGGGAAACCTTCAGTGGTTTGACCCAGCACTCAATGAGTCACAGAAAGATGCAATTCGGTTTTCCCTGGCATCTCGGGAAGTGGCTTTAATCCATGGCCCTCCAGGAGTGAGTGTCCTAAACTCACATATCTCTAGACACCCACCTTCTGACTCATATCTAGACTGGCAAAACCCACACTCTCATCGAGCTGATTCTCCAGATGATCAAGCTGAACCAGAGAATTCTCGTCTGCGGGCCTTCCAATATCTCTGTTGACAACATCGTCGAGCGGCTAGCCCCTCACAAGGTTCCCATTCTTCGTTTGGGCCATCCTGCTCGCTTACTGCCTTCTGTCGTTGACCATTCACTTGATGTTCTCACCCAGACATCAGAGGCTGGTGCTATCGTAAAAGACATTCGCTCAGAAATGGATACCAAGCAGGCTTCGATCAAAAAGGCAAAGAGCGGCAAGGAGCGCAAGGCTATCTACACTGACCTAAAAGAACTACGAAAGGAATTTCGTGAGAGAGAGCGTCGGTGTGTTAGCACCCTCATTGGCGGCAGCAAGGCCGTCCTGGTAACACTGCATGGAGCAGGAGGTTACCAGCTACGAAACGAAGAGTTTGATGTTGTCATCATTGACGAGGCCAGTCAGGCTCTTGAAGCTCAGTGTTGGGTCCCTCTCGTGTCTGCCAAGAAGGTCGTTTGTGCCGGTGATCACCTGCAGCTCCCACCGACCATCAAGTCGACCAATACCAAGGTCAAGGCACCAGTCAAAGATGGTGCCCAAATCACAAAAGGTGCCACGCTTGAGACTACTCTGTTTGACAGATTGCTGGCGCTGCATGGGCCTTCCATCAAACGCATGCTAACCACGCAGTATCGAATGCACGAGAGTATCATGCGCTTTCCATCTGATGAACTATACGACTCCAAGTTGATTGCTGCTGATGCAGTGAAACGGCGCCTCCTCAAAGACCTTGATTATGAAGTCGAGGACAACGAGGACACCAACGAACCCGTCATCTTCATCGATACACAGGGAGGAGACTTCCCAGAGAAGAACGAAGAAGACGACAAGGACACTCTCAAAAAGGGCAGAGCAAGCTTACATGGTGACAGTAAGAGCAACGAGATGGAGGCAGCTCTTGTGCAACAACACGTGAAGCAACTCGTGGGTGCCGGGGTCCGTCCGGAAGACATAGCTGTCGTGACGCCGTACAATGCTCAGGTACGTCTATAAAACCAGCCACAGCATGTATGAGTGAGACATATGCTGATGGCCGAACGACTCGAAGCTTGCCATCCTGGCTCCGCTCAAGGACAAGTTCCCGGGCATTGAGCTTGGCAGTGTCGACGGCTTTCAAGGCCGCGAGAAAGAGGCAGTAATCGTGAGCCTCGTTCGAAGTAACCCTGAAGGCGAAGTCGGATTTCTCGGCGAAAAGCGGCGTCTCAACGGTGAGGTGACATTCCAGGGACTCGCGGTTCTGAATCGGGAGGGTCGAACATGAGGGACATTTTGGCTAATGCAGGTGTAGTCGCAATGACACGCCCTAAGCGATCTTTGACAGTTATCGGAGACTCGGAGACAGTTCAAAAGTGAGTAAACCACAATCACAACCTCGTGCGCTAGGCCTCGAAATGCAGTCGCTGGTTGGACAAGTGCTGCGCAAATTGTTCCAGCCATTCACCTGAGACGAAGCATCACTAACTTGTCGGTTTCACAGAGGGAGCGATTTCTTGAAGAAATGGATGCAGTATCTCGAAGACAACGCCGACTTGCGGTACCCAGATGCATCCAACTTGATGCACGATTAACCATCTTTTTGAGCTCGTTGCCGTTCCATCTCAAGGCGACATGTACCCGTCTTTGATTCAAAGTATGTATCTATGGTTATGGATAATGACGTTAGAGAATCATCTTGAATCTTTCGGCCGATATATCGACCATCATCAGCCCGTCGATCAAGTCGGCCGCCCTAGTTAGCGAGTGTGCGGAGTGTAAACGAGAACTTACGATCTCAGCTGCTCCTGAAACGGTACCTGTTTCAACAACGCGGTTCGAGGGCTCTGATTCCGAAAGAGAGGATTTGGAGAAGTCATTCTAGAAGAATTAGCGACAATCTCTATCCTTGTCGGGTTTGTGTTCAGAATGATCAAGAAGTCCGCTAGGGCAGTTACTCAAGAAACACAGTAGCGACGCCATTGTCCACATCCTGGCGTTGTTTCAGGTCACATATTGTGGAACTAGCAATTCCTAATCAACTTCCCACTGCGTATGGAGAACCAGGGAGCAGGGTCTTGAATTGGCCGAGGCATTAAACAGACAAACGTTTGATGAGTAAGCCGATGAATTAAAAGTGAAACACTGCAGTAAACCTTTCATAGTGGCCGTGTCTTATCGAACACGACGAAATTCCTTTATCTGCAAGGGCAACGCAAAGAAAATCCGTGGGAAAGAATCGACAATTTATTGGACCTGTTGGAATTTAGCAAGACTTTCCATGATAAGCAGTGACATGAAAACCATAGTCGTCTCTGTGGCTTGGCAGCATACAGCAAAGAACGCCGTTGTGTCAGTTTCAGGGAACCCTGGCCCAACTGCATACGACGTCGGTTGTGAGGAAATACCGTTGAGTTCGACAGTCTCTCCGGCTGAGAAAGAAGGAAGCAAAGAGCATGATTGCTTCTTGCGGTAACAGAGATGCGGAAAAGCCAGAACGATACAGGTTGTCAACGGATTTCTGAAAACCACTTTCTCACAGAAGTCAATATGAACCAATACAATATCCTGAGCTGAAGAGAGGTCGACCTGTTGGATTGATTGGCCGGAGGATTGGATGACATCCCTGTCATCCAGGCTAGCTAGTCGCTCGCCAAAAAGGCCACCATGAGATTGGTCCTTGGGTCCCGATCAGGGTTGATCTCCTTGGAGGATCATCGTTGAGATTTCTAGACTCCAAGTCTCCAAGATCTGACTGGGGGAGCTGTCACCCTGAGCGTCCAGCTGCGGGATCGTTGTTGGAGTATACGTGTGCCCGAAGGGGGAATGCAGGTACCATGTAAAAGCACCCTTCGGGAAAACACATACCAGAAGAGGTCGATAACCTCCATCCCTGCGTATCCGTAGACCAAGTTGGGTCAGAATATCGGGAAACCCCTCAACTTGACTGAGCGCATACATAGGCATAGGTATAGACATGAGAAAGCAGTGTTGTAGGGTATGTGTGACAATTGGCTCGCTGTACATATGTCACCGTAACTAGCTCGTGATGGGCTTGAGCAATTTGAAACTCGAGTTAAGTGGTGCTGTACCGGTACCATAGCGCAAGCAGAGCCCTACCAAATCACAACCCAGATCACGAACAATTGGGGTTTGACTTGAAGGTGTGGCGCTGCGGTTGGAGTTATGGTTGCTTTTTGCGGTGGCCCTAACTGTAAGTTGACGGTTGGAGGTTTTGACTCGGCGGACGCTAAGTGGTTAGAGCTTCTGTCGTGCTTTGTTAGACCGGATGGGGCCGCATTTAGTTGCTATCCCTGGAGCTTGGCGTGTAAGTATTGTGTTAAAGTGTGTAATATTGAGGACACCCTGATATTCAAAACTCATGATGATAAGGTAGGTAGTCGTTCTCGTGAAAGTGTGCATTGAAAAGGTGAAGAAGGCAAAGATAATCTAGATATGTAACAAACCTGAGGCACCACGCATGAATTCATTCCATCTGCACGTGTGCCAGGGCAGTTTCGGTTGTGAGGGTGTCCTTCCTCATGAACGGCCAGCAGCCAGTTATCTGTCAATAAGGAAGGCTCCCTCCAGGAAAGTGCCCTATCCTGCAACGCGATTAGCGCTAGTCGTAAGTCATTTTTCACATTTCACATTTCATGCGTCGGTTACCGCTTGCACCATCCTTCAAACGTGCCATATCTATATTCGTTCGTCAACGGTCAAGCTCAACGGTTCACCGGCCTGCCTGGAGACCTCCTGTTCAGCTAACCTTTACGGAGTACGGCCTTACTGATCAATCAATACAACACCTTTATTGGGATTGTGGTGGGTGCCGCTCCAATTACCCTCTACAGACAGCGGGTATGGCAAACTGCATATACCTCACAAGCTTGTTCGACACTGCTGTATTTTATCTTGTTTGCAGGTGTGCGCCGTACGTCCCGTAAATTGACTAAGTTACGGGACTGATAAAGAAACATACAGGGAACCCTGTCGCAAAATAGCACGGAATGCCCTGCTCCCGGCCGCAAACCACGAGGTAGGATAGATCTCGGAGCGTTGAAACCTCATTAGAAGTGTCGATTTGAGCAATATCCTCGATAACCCAGTCGAGGTCAAGGACGCTTTCTTGGCAGCAAGAGACTTGATGGCCTGTGCGTTGCGATTTCGAGCATAACCCCTGTCATACCCGGACTTGGCTTCAACTGAAATGTCATGTCCAGGCGATGGTTCCGTGCGGTGCGTTGCGGCGGTGCGGTGCACAGGGTGCCTCGACCCAAGTCTAAAAGTCCATTCCTCTGAACTCTACTCCGTACTTCGTCCGTTTGGTTGACAAGGGTCTACCAGAGGGTTCAACACGAGCTGTAATTGAACGAACCCCTGTCTTGCTAACAACAGCAGCGGGGAGCTAATGCGTTGAGGTCAGTTCCACTGGCTCTCGATCTCGACACGACACATTATGCACTACTAACTATGCTTTCTCTGTAAGCTTCAGAGTGCTGCTCTATGGCTCCACGCGATCTGTACGTCGCCCTCTGAAGCACTGGATCTACTGTTCATGGGCTTTTGTCATCCAACCAGCCCAGTCGTCGCCACGATCCTGTTCACCGCTCGAACTATTGGTGCCGGCAGGAAATGCGTATGGTCTTCTCCCGCGAGACTATTTCATTCCCCCCGTCTGGCCCCTTGTCAGCTTGACATGCCTTACAACACCCCCTTTCGTCCCTCCTTGTCATCAGCGTGGCATTGAACGTCTCGTCGCGCTTCAAGAATCCGCAAATGGTCCCTGTCCCGCATGCTCAAGCGCGGTTTCGCATGGCGTGCGTCGCATGTCTATCCTGCTGACCCGACATTAATAGGTGCCAGTCGCCCACCCCTCGGAGCATAGCAAGCCCATGTGTATTTGTTTCAAATCCTCTTGTCCTGTCATACTTCCTGTCTGAATTCTTGCTCGCCCTTTCTGGACGGCAGGGACGACTTTTCGCGCAATGCCATAAACTGTTAACTTATTCTTCTCATTCACACTCGTTTGGCTGTTACTCGCCTGTTCGTCGTGTTTTACTGTGTCCTTGACGCAATACTCCACGCTCGCCAGCTGGACGATAGGCCAGGTTGCCCATGTATAGACGAGCGAGTGCACGGATCGAGACCTTGTTTTATGAGCATTCCTCCAAGAATATGCATCAGGGCATGTCATCTATCTATAACCTCTGACCGCTTCTACTTCTATATTCTGTTCTCTTACTGTCACTTAACACCCTTTTGTCGCATTTCCACTTTTCCCTCTTATTTCACATCTCGTCATCCTCCACAACGCTTCACGCAATGAAGAAGCCGTGGAAATCGACGCCCAGCACGGCTTCCAGTACCCAGCCTGTTGATATCCAACAGTCCAATATTCGCGGCAGGATATCAGGACCTGTCCCTATTTCGACTTCTCTGGATGACGAATTTCCAATTCGCAATCCCGGGACCAATATTGCGACGCCTCTCCAGGATGAATTCACAGAATCGCAACCAGAGCCTACCCTCTTGCGCAACGATTACAAACCTCCTGGTTTCCCAGAGTCTCGGATTGGGTCCCACAATTTTAGAGACGAGCCACGATCGTCAATGCATGCTCGACAGCATGGTGCAACGAGCCGGCTGCAAAAAGCTGAACCATCTAACATAAGGCATTCTTTTGTTAGTGCAGATACCAGGGACAGGGAACGTCCACAACGAAAACAATCTACTCTTCGTGGCGCCTTGGGTAAACTTTTCAACCGAAAGAAGAAACCCAATGGTAATGATTACTCAAATAACACTGATTCAGAAGCCGGTTCGACACCACTGCCCTCTGGGCCTTATCGCGGATCGGCAGTCGAGGATAGTCAGACACAAGACTCGGTGCCCAGTCTAAGCCAAAGAGAGAGATCAGCTCCTAGATCACGGACTCGACCGTTCCCAGGGGCAGAATCGAAGAGGTCCGCTTCTCTGCCTATCACCGAGTTTGATCGCGCATTGAGATCTCATTCGATTCGTCCAGAAGATGTTCGCGCCATTGAAAGTGCGCGCAACTCGCTAAGCGCTGACTTCGGTCTATCTCAAGCACGGATAAGCGTGACGAGGTTGCGCGAGTATAATTTGGCGGGGCTTTCACCACGGCCTGCAAGCAGTCATGGTCGGGAGAGTCGGCAAGAGCACAACGAAGAGAATGCAAATGAGATTGGGCGCGCAATCACGAGTGATCTCCCTGGAATAAGACGGAGATCACGGAGCTTGTCGGGTTTGCCAGAGGAGGGTCTTGGTCTCAATCGAAGACGCAGTGACGAAATCAAGTACTGGAGAGAAAGTTACGATCCTACATTCATGCCTCCTGTATCCTCCAATCCCGTAGAGGGTGAGACCGTTCTCGAGGCGGAAGTTGAGCAGGCTCAGCATGATCAAGAAGAACATTCGCAGCTACCACAACCACAACCACAACCACAACCACAACCAGAGCCTTTTAACTTTGGTTCCTTTGCAGACATGAAGCAAGTTGGCAGCATGAAGATTACACATGTAGCGAATTTGGAGACAAGAATTAACAATCTCGAGTCCCGAGTTTATCGGCTAGAGCAGGCTCTCGACCGAATGTGCGATACTCCTCCGAGTCGCCGGCCGCATCTAGGACCACCCGATCGACCAGCACCTTCTATTCCAATTGTGGATCATCAGGAGGCAAACCTATCAAGCTATCAGGCGGGCCGAATCAAGCGAGATTTCAGAAAGGACTCGAATCGTTCCAGTGATTACCACCAAAAATTGAGCCACAGGGGAAGCGTATTTGTTGATCCGCATTCCTCAGCTATTTTGAGTGATGACAATAAAAACCGACCTACCTCGACAGCAACTATCCGTGGTGCGGCTAGCCTTCCCAGTCTCCTCAAAGATGCCCCTGAGGTATTTACAATGGACCATTACGCAACGCTTCTGGCTCTAGTACGCACAGAACGCTCCGCACGAGAAGTCTTAGAGACTCAGGTCAAGACGCTTGGCCATCAGATGAGTGTCTTGTCTAATTCTATTGCCATGAATGGTGGATACGACCCTCCCCCCACAGCCAAGTCCTTCGGCGACAGATCAGCATTTGATCACGACGATGACGACGATAATATCGCGTCTTTGGCGGTCATCGCAAGATCACAAAGCCGACAGGTCGACCCTGAAGACTCGGGCATTGGAACTGGACATGGCGATGAGAGCGACTACTCTGATACATTCGAAACCCCTCATGAAGAAGGCCATAGCTTCGGAGCGTTTGGTGAAGATCTGGATAGGGAGGTCCAGGCGCAGACAAAAGCAGCGCGAACCCTCTCCTTGTCGCAACTTACAATGGGCAGGGGCACCCAGAAGTCATCACAGCATCTTCGCCGGGTCATATAACCAGTCATTATCCTTGGTTGAATGGGCTGAGCTAAAAACCAGCATGTTTCTGTGCTCACTTATCTGAGTTTTAAAGATACCCACTTGTACGATATTCGGTGGTAGATGACTTACGAACTCTGTATGAACGCGGTGTTTTGTACCTCTGCATATTCCCACTGCTACTATCACTACTACTACAACAAACACCCACCACATTCCTTACAACCATTTACTTATCATATCTATACTTCTCTGGCCTTTAGCGTCGAGTTTCAATAGTTGCAGTGCAGCTCTCGAAAACATCCGACACACTTCTCAGATTTGCTTACCATTTTTTATCATACATCGGATACCTGCCCAGTTTTGGGTGTCCCGATTCGGCGTACCAGGAACTTTTGAATGGAACAGCGTCTTGTCATTGGGATTTAGCGATTTGACAGAAGTTATCTTTTAAGATAACACATCAAGAAATTATAAACGCCGCCAGTTTGGCACGAATATCTGTTATGTCTTCCGTACCATGGACAAACCTCTTGGCCGTACATGCCTGACTGTAGTTTATTGCTTTTGGTACATCTATGAATGTGTATGTGCATGTGCATTTCAGGGATGGTGATCGTCTTTAATGCCCCAACTTCCAACCAGCGCCATGGACTTTTCGTCACCAGGTGCAAGTCTCTCATCTTCAAGGGTGTCAGCCAAGCAGGTCCAGGGATCTCTACCGCCTCCCCATTTAAGAAGATTCTCCTTAAGTCGCTCTCCGTTTTCGCGGTTGATGGCACCGCCATTCTCTCCAGCCTTGAATACAACACGCCAGACACGCTCGGCAAGAACACGATCGAAGAGATAGCTATAGTAGGTACTGCCGTAACTATGCAAATGACCAAAAAAGCCCTGCCAGCAAGTACTTGGCGGATCTCGAGGGCCATGTGCGAAACGCGCCTTGATATCATGGAAGATTGCGGTTGAATCAAGGCCAGCGTTGGAGGAATGGTAGGCTTGATCAACCATGGCAAGAATAATTTGATTCTCTGTTTCCAGACCTTCGAAACGTTTTGTTAGACCAATTCTTTCAGCGACAAGCTCATAAGGTAAGGGCCGGTCTGATTTCCAATGACGTGCAAACAAAGACAGGACAGTAGGGTCTGCCGCAAAGTGCTCCATGAGTGTAGAAGGTAGCTCGGCAAAGTCAGTGGCGCAACGAGTACCAGAGACATTCTGGAAGCTAGTTCGTGCAAGGATAGAATGAATAGCATGGCCCATTTCGTGGAAGAGAGTCTCGACAGATTGGTAGGAGAGCAGGGACGGTTCCCTGGAGTTCTCGCTTGGCAGGAAATCACAAACGAGCGCAATGGTAGGCAGTTGCTTCAGGACGCCATCCTTTACAGAAATCTCCATGCCATCGTTGGCTGCCATTTCAGGTGACTCAAATCTTGGTCCGTTTCCGTCCTGATCAGCAGCAACCTCCGCGACTTCACCAGGAAGTATCTCGCGGGAGCATCGGACCGTGAAATGAGCTGGGTTGCCTGACTTTTGTGGACGGTGAAATAGATCGCAGTAGAGAACGGCGATTTGTTCACCTTTATCAGTAACGACATCAAGTCGTTTAACTTCGGGATGCCACGTCTCCCCTGGTAGAGTCTCCCGCAGCACAAGACGAATGCCATAAAGGCGATCAAACAGTCTTGATAGGCCCTGTATCACTGTCCCGACGGAGAAGAAAGAATTTAATTGGTCCTCTTGTCGTTGCCGAGACCTTAAGTCAACTCTGATCTTCTCCATATAAAAGTCCTTGTCCCAGGCCTGGAGCTGGACATCTGGGAGGTTGAGCCTGTCTCGCTTCTTTGCAATTAGTTCTTGTAGTTCAGCCTGAACTACAGGGGTATTGTTATTTCTTAAGGCAAGCAGGAATTCCATCACGGATGAGGGTGTTTTTGCCATCATGCGGTCCTTGAGGGCCATATGTCCATAACTCTCAAAGCCTGCCAGTTCTGCCAGCTCACCTCTCAGCTTCAACATGGCTTCGAGGTACATGATGGTCTCGCGAGATGCGGTCCGTTGGGCCAGGTAGATCTCTTTGCGAGTGTCCTCATCATGTACACTCTGAAGCGCTCCTATTGCATCTGAACTTAAAGTGGGCAGAGTGATATTCTGTCTTACTTTAAGTGTCGCAGCGATGCCAGGATAAAGACCATAAAACTTATAAGCAGGTAACGTTAATTGTTTCCTTGCTGGTTGCATCCCCTGTGCAAAGGCCGACCCTATCTCGCTGATACGAGAAGACAGGTCCACGAATCTGTCCCGTGAAGCTTTTGGCAGATTAACTGCCGATTTCATGAAATCAAGCTTAAGCTGCTGGGCCACAGTTCTCTCTTCTTCCGACCACACTTTGGTAACTTCAGGCATAGATAGGGCCTGGCTTAATTGATCGCTCAGGCCAGTCATGGTATTGAGCTGATTCATGTATTGATAAACCATTCCCCAAGCATTGGCAGATGCTTCTTGAAACCGGACATCTGGGTGCGTCATACGAACGAAATCCGAAAGGTCCAATACACGACATAACAGATCGCTAAGCCGGTCGAGGTCACGAACGACCGATTGATACTCGTGTACCGAAGATGCACTCAGGACCTTATTGACAATCTTAGTTGCTCGCTCAAGGTTCTTCTGGGCAAATTGTTGGAAGCCAGCCGGGCTTGTAAGGTATCGGTTCTTGAAAAGGCCTTGGCTCTTCTTCAAGCTAAACTTGGGGAAAGATCTGCCAGCAGGAGCGTCGAATAAACTGCGCAAAACGGCATCGTCGTGACTGGAACTCGCGGCGTGATCGACTGGGGTGCTCGGAGAGATAGCGCGAGCTACCACGGAGGCAATGGACTGCCATCTTCGCTGTGGATGTATGGTCGTGTGTCGAACACATCTGTTGCAGGTCCAGAGGCGATTGCCCCTCGAACTTAGCATTATAAATGCGTAAAAAGTATAGAAATCATGAATCTATAATAATCAAGAAACCAAGCAAAGGTGAGCGCGAAGAATAAAAATAGAAGTAAAGAGGTGTATGAGACCCCAAATAATTACTCCCAAGTTGATGTATGAAGAATTGAAGATCTGGGGCAGGAACGCTCTCATAAGTCAACTTTCTTGCCCTCCATGTCGGACTACCCGGCGTCGGACCCGACCCCCATGTTCCTTCCTGGTTGCCTTCCCTGTTTGGAGCATTTCCGCCCACCTCAATGAGCGTGCCTTCCTGTTAGATTCGGCCTTAGTCATCCCGCTACAAGGCTCCTGTGCTCCATTCTGAGTGGCTGAACAGAGCCTCCGTCCTAGATTTTCCGGCTAGTGGTGATTGTGTTCAGCAGCATCCGACGTCTATCTTGAATTCGCGTGACGTCTTTCTTAATCCACTCGTCAATTGAGCGCACAATGGCTTCAAGAGTGGTGTTCTCACGGGTAGGCTATTGCCCTTGAGCTTTAAATAAGCTTCTCAATGCTAATTGAAATCTACAGCGCTCCCTGGCGCCGCTGGCCACCATGGCCCTCGGCGGCATGGCACTGACTCCGGCCACTGTTTTCGCCGAAGGTCCCAGTGACTTCAAGGTTTGTCACTCATGCTCGACGTACAAAAGCGTCAAGGGATTGTGAAATCTTACTAACAGTGCTGTAGCGAAAACCCATCTACGACAACTTCGAGATTCCTGCCGCAAATCCCGCACCCGTAACACCACCACCTTCTGCACCCGTTGCTGCGACGCCCGTTGAGCCGGTTGACGAGGAGCACCCCCATTCGCCTTCCCCTACCGAGCGATTGGCCGTTCATATCGGAAGAGGACGTCTAGCTCTGTACAAGTACGCAGTAGCTGCCGAGAACAAGGTCAACGAGACTATGGATTCAGCCTTCAACCTTGAGCAGTCTTTCACCAGCACCATCGCTTCGTTGGCTCCCTCTCGCGAGAGCGGCGAGCAGCTCATGCCTGGCACCATCTACGTCTTGGTCGCAGCTATGGCTGGTAGCATCATCACTCGCAACCGCAGCATCGTCCTCCGCGCCTCACTCCCTCTCGCCTTGGGCATCGGTGCCGGCTGGACCGTTCTCCCCATCACCATGCGCAACATTTCCGATCTTACCTGGAAGTACGAGCAGAGATTCCCCGTTGTTGCAGAGTCCCACATTCGACTGCGGAAGAGTCTCCTCAACAGCATCAGCTTTGCCAAGGCTCATAGTAACCTTGGTGTACGTTACGTTGATGAGAAGGTCACCGACGCGCGAGAGGCCGTTGAGGGATGGGTTCAGAAGGGCAAATAAAGGATTTTTCAAAAGCGAGATGCGATGAGATGAGTTGTACTATCACATAGAGTTCCCGAATAAGGTTCATTTGTATCAATAGCCGGTCCTGCTTAGAGCCGGCTACCGGAGTGCTGTATGTATTTTGAATAGGCAGGTTTTGGAGCGGAAAACTCAAAAACATTGCTTTATTGTTACTTCTTCATTATCATTCGTAAGTTGATGATGGGTCTATCCTGTGCCTCAACCCCAGACTCTTACCCTTAGAACCTGGGTCCCGAACTCCTTATATGCGAATCTAAGCTTTAATAGCTGAACCGTACGCCCATAATCATTTTCTCGCCCCATTAACAAGTAGCCATTATTCAAACTGCTGTAGCAACTGGTGCCGGTTCGGATGTCTTGACCTGTTTCACAGGTCTGCTGTCAGACGCACTTCGCTTGCGCTTTTGTTCGTTTTGTTGATTTGGCTTGGCTGGCTGAGCGGTAGAGGCAGCATTCGCCTTCTTTGCAGCCTTTTTTGCGGCCTTTCCCTGAAGAGGCTGGTCCAAGCCACGCTTGCTATCAATAATGCAAGCGGCTTCAGTGTATTTATCAAGTGAGAGCGCTTCGCAAACGCTCTTGTAGTTCTTGGACTGGTTTACTGGTTGATATGACTTTGACTTTCCGGGGATCATGTTTGAGAGGAGGAACTTGGTGTTTCCAAACCGGTTGTCGACAGCGATAGCAGTCTTGACGTATTGATCAACCACTTCTTCCCAAGGCGCCAGTCCACCATCAGCCTGGCTTCTGAAACAGCTTGGGTTTTTCTCCGCAGCAACTGCAATCATTGCGCCGTCGGCTCCGAACTCTTCAGCGAGTTGTAGACCCTGGTCTCGATTCTCAACATCTCCGTTCACTAAACAGGCAACGCCAAACTCGTGACAGACTTCTGCAATCATGCGAAGCTGCCCCCGAATAGCCCGTTCTCGAGGTCGCATGGGCGTTGTTCGACAATGTATTGTCAGCCCTGTGATGCCAGTAGCACATAGGCGGCGTACGAGCGCCTCAGTCTGGGCAGCCGTGTCCAGAAGTCTGATTTTGACACTGATTCCAATCTCAAATTCAGGGGTGATGTTCTTCACAAGAGCCTCGAGGATAGCGCAGAGCTTGTCGGGAGTCTGGAGAAGAGCAGCGCCCATACCTCCGCTAGTGCTGAAGGGCTTTGGGCAACCAGCATTAACATCGATGCCAGCAACATCGGCGGCCACCAGCTTAGCGGCTGCAACCGCACGTTCAGGGTCTGAAGTACCGATTTGAAAGATAAGCTTGTCCTTTTCAATCTCAGGTAGCATTCTGTAAATGATGCTCTCCTTGGCATCGGCAGGAGGATCTTTCTGACCATGGGAAGAAAGGCGGAACCACTCTATCGTCTTAGATTCCTCATCGAAACGTCTTGACGTTCCAATCATGGAATGGTCCACAGTCTCTGGGCCTGTCCTTTGATATTAGCGACCAAGGTTTTTATTTTGTATTTCATACAACTTACCCCAAACAAGATCTGCGCCATACTTGAGAGCTAAGAGTCTTGAAGGAAGCTCTCCCGAGCGAACCATAGGCGCAAGGACAACCTTGCCGCGATAGTCAACACCCCGACGGGGAATAGGTACTCGCTTGACTTCTGTGGCCATGGTTCTTCGTATAATCTGTGCGATCATGCTATGTCTGGTAAAAGTTCAAGTAACCTCCAATAGAGTTGCGGCAACCTCATAAATTCTTTGGAGATGCAGATGGAGGCAAACCGTATTAGTCATCATATCGAATTTTTGTTTATCGATAAGACAGCCATGGATGTTGCGAACCTTCCCGATTTTCTGGTGCACCCCACAAACAGCCATCTCATAGGGATCTGGACCAGGTGACAAGGTTGAGAATCTACAACTTTTGGTCAACCTAACCTAGACCCAGATTAGAGAACAGCTGAAAACCATCTCAATGATTTGGAGAAGCTAAAACGCATGTTGCCCATGAGAGAATAAAGCGAGCATGATGGATAGAGCTATTAAGATAGGGTATTTCCTATTTTCCAAACGCGCCTAACGTACATGGATCTCAACTGGTAACACGTAAAACAGGAAGTATCAGGTGTTTCAGCAGCAAGACCCCATTCTCCAGTCCAAGCGATGTGTCTTGGGTACACAGGCACTGTTTCAGTGTCATCTTTATTCGACAATGCTCAACATTGGCTCAAAACCACCAGTTTTTGCTAGTAAACATTATGCTACACGGCCCAACATCGCTGTCATGTTGCCAGACGTGCCACAGAGGGAGGAGTCCTCGAGTAGTTTAGTTCTCACATAAGACTGCCCTACAAATTGCATGCCAGCCCTCGCTTGGAGTATTGGACTGCTCCACGATAACATGCCTTTTTCGTCTAGCCAGATGACTTTTACAAGGCCAGGGACTGCGATGTGATGCCATGAGATGCGAAAAGGTTACGATGCGGAGCATACTTCCGCTCAATATATGGTAATACGAGGTCTAAAAGGAGATCGGCTCTGCAGTGATGCCTAGTAGCTGCTATTTATTGTCATGGAGAATCGCGAGGGCTAGCGATACGAGAAGTACCGCGAAGCAGGCTAGTAGTCTGACATAAAGAAAAAACAAATTAAAGACGTACTCGGTGATTGTGGCCAAGAGGAGATGAGTTGACGAGATGTTCTTGGCAGGATATCATTATTCCTGGCCTCTTGGCCTCTGACTAGGTTGCACTTTTGCACATTTGCCATGCGACACAAGCACACTTACATCCATATCTTACG